>DVXP01002339.1:0-12918 GCA_018235645.1 Junonia grisea | reverse complement strand
AAGAGTTTGGGTATTGATAGCTTACTTCTAACTTCAATGAGCCAATAACCAAATACGAAACGTACCTAGTGATTGTTGTCAGGTGATTGTGATAACAAATGTGGCCGACAGCTTTACGTACTGATACACCACATGTAGAGTGTAGACCCACAGGGAGAAACACCTAGACATAGCATCAAATTGTCTGGAACTTTAATCAATTTCGATTTTTAATATCATAGTTGTAAGGAACAATCGAAATTATGTGCTATTAATAAAAAAAAAAGACTTCTAATGCCTAATAACCCACCCTTTAAATATTTCTAATGATCCTGTTTTGATTATCGGAAAATATATACATCATATACAATATGTAAAATCTTACAAATACGTAAGTATACTGATACTATTAACATAAAACTTTAAACGTAAACTTATGTACTGATTTACTGAAAACCCCTACTATTATTTTTTCTTTTAAGTATGGGAAGGGGCTTACAGTATCCGACTCTAACTTCACCAGGGCTTGTAGAAGTTTAAACTGTTTTACGTTCAATCCGTTCAGTACAAATGAAATGGCTTACAAAATGTCGCGGATGGAACGTAGGTTTAAGTGGACAAGAGAATTTGTCTGTTTGTTTGAGTATTCTAATATAAAGGCGAATGTAAGCTTGTTTCTTTGTTACACTCTCCATACGTCAACAATTCTATCGATCATCGAGAAATTTCTATACAGCTGTAAGTGTACAAGATAGTCTAGGCATTTACAACTAAATATATTTTATGTAAAATATGTTTAACTGATTTTGCATGATCAAAATAATGTTCTGCTGCATATTATATATATTTTTACTGCATATTATATTATATACTTAACTTAATATATTTTTTTCTGTTTTATTATGGCACAAGGTTTATGCTACAAATTCGTTTTGAAAAATGTATGGTAATTGTCGAAAATGTCGATAGTACTTAAGGGTAAAACAATATCTATTGAAATATAGTATTCGGTAGAATCGTCACTGATACCTATATAGTCCCACGTTTTCAGTGTTTACCTACTATTAATCTATAAAATATTTGTTTGAAGTATTTTTACGCAAAAATATAAACAATAAAATACCCACATAAAATATTTCAGTTATTGACTCAAATGTCTTCAAAGAAGTCATACTTGGATAGGTAACACTTTATATATTACTTGTAGAATTGTTTAAAGACTAAAGGAGGGATTTTCGATTTCCGGTGAATTTCTCTTATAATATCGACTTGCCATTCCCACTTCCGGAACGGGGATTTGTTGTCTCTTTCCAATATTATGGGGAAGATAGAGAGGGTACGTAGGTATTTTAAGCTCCGGAGGCATTCATTTTCAAAGGAGATTGTTCCGCTGCATTTCAAATTGATTTTATGTAGGTACTCTGAGTGCAATTATGAAAATATATAACTGAGAATATAATGTATTTACTATTATATGTGTGTAAATGTTGGACTGTGCTAAAGAATAAGTGTGCTAAAATTGAGAGGAAAAAGAAGTAACAAATTTTCTTTCATTCTGTACGTCAGATTAAAACGTAAATGATTGCGTAATTACTTTTTAGTTACTTGCTACCCAATAACAAGCAAATAATAAATAGTGTAACACGCGTTTTGATTTCACATAAAAACAGGAGTGCCGTGGTATAATATGTAACCGCCCGAATTAATAAATATGTGCATTTTTATAAATCTGTAATACAGTTATCTAAAAAGGTATCAG
Organism: Junonia grisea; assembly: GCA_018235645.1. NCBI lineage: Eukaryota > Metazoa > Arthropoda > Insecta > Lepidoptera > Nymphalidae > Junonia > Junonia grisea. The sequence goes on along the minus strand of DVXP01002339.1, from coordinate 11,180 downwards.
GAGGCGCTTTGCCCACAAATAAAATGAGAATACTTCACTTATCTTACATATTTACCCGTCTGTCTGTCTGTCCGCGGTTTGCTTCGAGGTCCTTAATGCTAGAAAGCTCTAATTCGGCTTTAGTAGATATTATCCACCAATCCGCAGTGGAGCAGCGTGGTGGATTAAGCTCCATACCTTCTCCCAATAGGACAAGAGGCCTATGCTCAGCAGTGGGATATGTACAGGCTGTGTTACGTTTTTGTTAGATATACATATAAATTACGAGAAAGTCGTACAAAAAATATTTTTTGGAGCATCTCTCTCCTTTATGTATAGTAAGACCAATTTATGAGAAAAATCTCGAGATTTTTGAATACGTTGAATAAGTCGTTTAAAAATATTATAGGTGTGGAAAAACCATTTTTCCGAACGAGGAACTGTTCGAAATATTTAGCTTTAAAGTGTCAATTTTTCTTAGAGTCAAATGTCCTCCTCCTTCGAAACTGCTGGTCCTAAAAATGTAGAAAAATCCATGATAGTAGTACATATAATATATTTAAACAGAAAAAATATCACGGCTATACGGGCTTTTATACTTATTGAGTTATAGTCGATCATAGTCAGTAAAAATAAATATTTCGCCTAAACACTGAAAATTGTTAAGGTATTAATTAGTTCTTCCTTTTGCTTTGCCAGGTCAGGCAAGACAGTGTGCGAAGCAACCCATAGCTCAACTGGCTAGAGCACCTGCCCCGACAAGGCAGAAGGTGCGGGTTCGAATCCCATTGGGTCGCGAATTTTTGATTTGATGTTTAAATTTAATATTATTTCCCCACGTGTGGAATAACACGAAATAATAAATAAACAAATTTATGCGCGTGTTTCGACAGTTCGACACGCACTTGACCAATTTATTATTATTTTATCTAATTTCATATTAAGCTTTTTTTGTGAGAAATAATTTTGTTTGTATAGGTAAGTGACGAAAATAATAGTTTTAGTCTACAAACGAGAATATGTAATGTTGTTTATATGTATAAATAATTTATTATTGGTATGTCATATGTACCTATAAAATATTTCGATAGACTACGTGAAGAGAATGTTTTATAAAATAAAACTCGTTTTAAAATAACGAACAAACTACCGAATTCTGGTAAGGCATTGTAAAACCGGTGACCAGTAAACAATCGTAAATTCCACGGCCAATATTTGTCATAGCCTAATGATTGTAAAGGGCGGTGCCACAATAAAGTAATACTTTATAGCCAGTGTGTTTGTCCGTCCGTGCGTCATAGGCGCGCCCCATATATTTGCCTTTCGTGTGCTAATTTCAGGTTTTACAAATTGAGTTATATTATATAAAGTCTTATCGTGCTTATTCAGCATCTTTTAGGATTGTGCTAAATAACTATCCAGATTGATAATATTGTTTTAAATTTATTTATTAGACAGTAGAGTTCTTTCAAACACACCGATAGTGATATAAATGTAATAATTTTAACTACATATTACAAAAATATATATAATTTAGATTATCGGTGAAAAAGGTAGGCAGGTCACCGATGTTAAGTGATCACCACCTTCAATGGACATTCGCAGCATCAGAAAAGCCACAAATGAACCTTAGCCTCAATAGAGGAATAAGACAAGAAGGCCAATGGAATAAGTGTGGAAGGCTTAGGCTTTCAGTTCTTTTTGTAACCGCTAGAAGCCCAGCTATATTTGCTGTTTCTCGATAGTCTTATGCTTGCTTATAGCTCTACCAAAAAACAATCGTAGCTCCGGAAACTTTTGCTATAATTTATAATTTATAATCTGTCATTACAATACATATATACACTATAAAGTACTTAATTTTTTATATTATTGAAAATGTCAGGTGAAAGTACATGTTTTTAGTTTAATTTGTATTTGTCGAGACGTTTGATCACGAAGGGCGCGTCGCAACGGAAAATGTCTGGCCTGATTAATTTATAGTAAACACTGCAGAATAATGTACTGATGATGAATCTAATTTTTTACTCCATCTACCTATATCAAGCGTTTTATTCTGAGCGGCAATTAGCGTTGTTTTCACCTCGCCGTTGTAGCTAAGCTAATAGGTTAATCATTTAAATTCTTAGCAAATTAAGGTGTGTGAATGAGGCTATGGAAAATTTTACAACGTTAAAATTAAATTACGGTATATTCTTGGTTTTGTATTATTATGTTTCTAGCTGCTGTCCGCGACTTGTCCGCTCCTGTACCGTTTTTCCGCGAAGCAACAGCAAACATCCGATCATATAAACTGGCTTTTACTATATTATAGCTAAAGTAACTAAGTATAAGTACCTATATTTGATCCGGCCTAAGATTTATTAGTCAAAAAACAATAAATCCTAGATCGGTCTGATTGTGATTTATCATACTATCGATGATGAACTCACATTATACCTATACCTACTAGAGGGCTTGAACCTTAGCCCTTCCCGAAATCCGGTCGCTTCTTCCAAATTCTATTATCATTATTATCTGAATCATTAGTTAATGATTAATTGTCTAATTAAAAACTTATCTTCGAGAAAAAAATATCTGAACGTTATGGCATACAAGATTATACCTATTTAAAATTTTTATTAATAAAATTTAAATAGCATATTAAATAATCAACAATCACGCAAAGTTTATCGTGCAGTGCACAAGCAAGCAGATGGAACATTCCTAAACAAGTGCACAAAGCCTCGATCACTTAAGGGTATGGACGAAGCGGGTATGCATTATTAAGGCCTTCTCAGCCTAGTAGCTGCTCCATCTTTAATGATCAGTCCACCTGGCGCTGGCCTGAACGCTTGCTGCACACGACTAATCATCATTTATTATTTTTACGTTTTAACTGACTTTGGATTAAGAAAATTTTACATATTTGATCGTATGATTTATGATGATATTAAAAGCAGCAAATCCTTACTACTTTACGTTACTTTGGACCTGTTTTAGTCTCCTTCAGATTGAGGCCTTTTTTTTGTTGACGCAGGGTAAATCTTCATCCGACTCCTGGGGGGAGACCTTCTCGACCATGACGGTCTCACAGAAGTTGACTACGGCCTCCTCAGCCTACGAAACTTGTCGTCTTATTTTTTCTTATCATGAATTAAGTTGCCACATAGGATCTAGAGTAAACATTACATGTGACTTAATAGATTTTTTTTGAAAATCATCTGATAGATATACCTGGTGCTGTGTATCGAGCTTTATAATAAAGGTTTCAACGTGCGTTGAAATTGAGAAGGCGTTGCAGTTTGAAATTCTATTGTCGAGTAACTAATAGCAGCAGCACCGTGTTTATTGTACCCGAATTCGAAATCAGAGAACAATACTCACATTCACTTTGTAATAACTCCGTTCAGAAACATGCGTTCCGTTTGCAGTTAGCTCAAAATGTTTGAGTGAATCGTTACATGGGTGTGATGGAAGGAAATGACAGCCGAAGAATTTCCTTTAACTTACATCTCAGTTTGGTCGGTATTGTTTAGTGTGTCTTGTTTTAATGTTACTACAACTTAAATGAATGAACAACTTTAATGAAACCTCAAAAGAAAAACAAATTTGTTTGTGCAAATCTGAGGCCACGGATATCGCTAAGTCAGAAAGTATCTTAAGTAGGGTCTGAGTAAATTAACCGACTTGGTGTTGTTGGTAGAAGAACTACGTATGTAGCGAGACTTGTTTTTTTACAAGTTTTATTTTTAGGAGTCAGTAGTTAAAATGGAATACTTAATACTAGAAAACTGCAATTCGGCATTAGTAGGTATACATAAGAATAACGCCGATAATCGTACAATAAAATCTGAAAATAATTTATTTTTGGGGGTGTCTACGGATAAAAATGAAAAGTGAGGTCAAATATTTTTTCTTACAAATATGTCACACAGTGTGGGATATAGGTCGTTTTAAAATATTATGGGTGTGGAAAAACCATTTTTCTGACCAAGGAGCAGTTTTCGAAATATTAAGCTTTAAATTTTCTTAGAGCCAAGTATCTCCTGACTGTTCCCATTAAACTGCTGCTTCTAAAAATTTAAAATAAATCGTGACGTAAAATGAATTTAAAAGCAATATTATCATGACGAAGTAGACTTTTATAGTTAGGTACCGAGGTAACTCGGTCTGTAACTGTAAAGTCGATCAAAGAAAAAAAAATTGTCTAAATTTCATTAAAAATTATTAAGATAAACATGTTAGTTGTTAAGAAACACGTTAATTTTAGGGATCAACTTAATAGATGTCCACATATTATTACGAAATCCACGAAATCGTACAGGCACATGGATCAACATGCGCTTTGCCAATTATCGATTAAATAACTTTATTCATGCAAACTCGTTTGCGAATTTTAGTATGTAGTTGTGCGATTTTTTTTTGCATTTGGCATATTTCATACAGATCGTAGCGACGTACGTTACGTTTCATAAAGACCTCAATGGGCTTTAACGTTGCCGAAATTCCATCTACAAAGCATTTTTCCCGACTTTTTCTTGTGCGGGTTTTGATTTTTACTGAGTGATCGCCATCGGATCTCCGGAATCCCTGAAGCCAGTAACTGTTAAGTTAAAAAAAAAGTTTTTACTACTTTTAGAAATGAATATAATAATTTTAGGTATCAAATTTTGATAACAGCCATGACGGCTTGACTATACTTGACGGTATGGTCGAGAGACTTACAAGGATAAATACCTACCCCAAATGTTTGCATCTAAAAACAAATACTTTCATGAACATGTGTCCCGGCCGGTGATCGAACCCGTAACTGGTGGCTTCAAAGATTTCATTACCTCTACATCAGAGCGTCCGTCACATGCCGGAATGTATTAAAAAGAAAATTAGTTCAAGTTTTGACATAAAAATTCAACTAATGTTTTAAACGGTGACATACCGACTTATTGATAAAATCGATACCATAATTATAACGTCGCTATCATTTCGCTGTAAATGAGGCTATAATAAATGCAAGTAGCAAAATAAATGCGCTCCCGCGTCCACACATCCCTCGATACAACGCTATTGAATTTTTTCTTCTACATTTTCTTCCTACTAACTCCATTGTTCCAATATTTGCCAATGGCGTAGGCATGTAATAAACTATCAATGGAAATTATTTTCTACGTCAGCTATGTGGCAGTGAAATGAGAAAATCGTTTCTTTTTTCGAAAAGGCAGAAAAGGAAAATTATATGCGACGGTCGCCGTTCAGATGAACGGCTCATATTCGTAATTCATCGTGTATGACGATGTGGAGTTTGAAATAGTCTGTGAAGTTATATTTTAAAAAAATATTGAATTTCATGCCGAAACAACCGGTAGGTAATTCGTTCCTTCAATTAGTAGTTCTTTCTTTATTTAAAACTTGTAGGTTTTAGCTAAAAAAAGAACCCGCAGTTTTGATTTTGTCATTTTGCTTTGTCCAAAAACCTCGCTAAAATTCTAATGCAGAAAATCGCATCTCATCAATCTAAATTATGTGTTTATATTACCTACTCGAAGTTTTTAGATTTCTAAGATGGTTTAATGATTTCAAAGATTTCGATACTTTTTTTACCTCCATCCTTCCTATGCTTCAATTCTATTAAAGCAATCCATGTCTAATGTCGTTATTCGAAACAACGCTTAGTCCATTGAAAGTTAGTCTACGCAATTTTATTTTTAAGATGTATAGGGAGGGAAGCGGAGGTCAATGTTAGGTTAAAACCAAATTTGTAGGCTCACCACGCTTGTCCTACGGCCGCCATCTTGAAAAAAAATTTGAATGGTTTTTACGGTTTATCTCGTAAACTATTGGTCTCATGAAAAAATATATGTTAACATTTATTGTTTCAAAATAAATTATCTACAACTTTGGTCCGATAACTTTTGCCGTAGTACCATAAAAAAAAGTTATAAGTGAAAGTGTACAGAGATTTTATTTTACGATATAACTTTTTTTCTAATCATTTTACGAAAAAAAATGATATCTAACAGTTATTGTAGAACGTATATTGAGGAACAACATTTCTTTGCAATTTTTAAATCTTTAAAATAAATAGTTCTTTTAGTGCGACAGCTAGGTATGAAATAAATGAAGAATTTAAGTTGCAATACAAAATCCTAAAACAAAAATTCTAAAGACATACAGTAAAAATACTAGATTTTCATAACAGCAGTAACATGCAATGATTGTGGCCGGCAAGCTGTATCGATGGGCTCTCCCCTACTAAGTAGGGCACTGTGGGTCCGTGGGTGCATAATGCAGATCATGCTATACACTATACGCACAACGACATATCTACCGTACTGATACGGCGGTTAGACGCGAATGGATACCGATCCGCTTTGACGACTTCCATAAAAACTAGCCTTTGACGCTCAATAGGGAATAGATTTTATCTTTATAGAATGATTCATTTTTCTCCTCTACAATAAGATTATGAAAGAGTATTTGTCTGAAAGGTTTCATCCGATCTATTCAACAGGGTAGCGATTTTTTTTTATCGTACACGCAAACCGCAGCAGCGATGGTTTATTTTAACATAATCTTCGCTATCAGTAAACCAGTTTTACATCGGAATATTAGAATAATCTATTTGTTGTTTTCTAAATAATAATTAATTTAAACTGTTGCAAATTTTACTAGAATGTGTCGCCTCGTGTTAAATGGATGGTTAGGTAAAGAGATAGTTATTTTTATATTAATACGTAATTAAGCGAAAACTTCGTAAAAATTCGGTGAACGGAGGAGTATGAAATTTGGCATAGTTGAACGTTGAAATATGTGGAGAAGGATTCATAAAGTTAAAGTTTTAAGATTTCTAGACAAATATTAGATTTGTTAGCATTAGATGTCGCGAAATGTAGGTAGTCTAAATGTTACTGGCTCGCTCTCTGGGTTGCGGAGGTCAGGCGGCAATAGCTCTGCGTAAAAATCGGTAACGTTTCAAAACTTAGGCTAGAATAAAGCATACCCTGGTTAAGTCCGGGAAAAATGCTAGTAAGTAGAAGATCTCACGCAATCGTGGTGAATAGCAGAATAGAATGGGAAACAATTTCTACTCTATAATTAAGTTTTATATTTTTCTCCACGGACTTTTTTTAAATCTATTTTTCCAATAGTTTAGTTACATATTTTATAACGATAGCAAGAAAACGAGCAGGTGGGCCATATTATGTTAATTGATACAAATACGAGGCCAGCTTAAATAACGAATAGGGAAAGAAAAAATAAGGTAGAAGAAGAGCAGAAAGGGAAGTGGGAGATAAATCTTCTGTCCACCGATTTTTATGTCTACGTACTGTTTCACTAGAGTCTCTGCATAGATAATACAAGCTGTAGTCGCGTAAAATGATAGTATTAGCTTTCTGCTTTTCTTCTCCATATTAACGGAAAGGGAAAGTAGGTTTTGTAACAGCTCCACAAATCAATATATATTAATATGTGATGTGTATATAAAGATTCAAACAAGATAAAGGTAGACAATGGTAATTCTAATGGAATTGTCCAATGCGTTAGCTCATAACTTGATTGGTTGTTGGTCCAAAGGCAGCCAGCGCCAACGTCTTTACCCGACAAGGAAATTCGATTAGCAGAATAATTGAGCCGCCGCTCTCTCAGTCAATTCGAACTGACCACGAACAAATCTCTGCACGGGAGCACACTACACAACTCGGATTAATTATTATGTCCTTGTGCATGAACTGTGAAAAGTTGGACAATTATTTCTGCGTTTCACTTAGTTTCGGTTTCAAATTCTTGATGATCTTAAAACGATGGATTGTCATTATTGTCATTATGTGTAGGACTGGTTAGTTATGGTTTTGAAATAGTAAAAAAGTACATTTGTAAAAGGACTCGTTCCAGAATTGCCAAAAGATGACATGCAAAGTGCAAACAGAATTGATTGGCAGCGCAAGCTACAATAATAGGTATTCCATTTGCTTGGATGGTATAAGTTATAATATAAATAAAAGGTATCCGACGTTTTATTTGCTAATCGTTATCTCGGTTCATATGTATACTGTGACTGTCAGAGCCTGCATATATATAAATTGACATGTTTTACGACTTATGAATAATATTAACATGCATGCGAATTATCAAATCTTTAAAAACTATAAAAAAACTAAAAGAAGGAAGTGTAACTTAAAAAAACATTCAAACTTAGTTGCTACTTGTTTTTTTCATACCTAGTCATTTAAAAATAACAAATACTTTTTGTTTTAGAACATTTCTCGCTAGTATCCTTTGAACATAACGACCCGTACAAAAAGCCACTTCGCAACAGAACAACAAGGTCGTCCCAGCAGAACTACGAGGTCGTCGCAGTAGTGCTACGAGGTCATCACAGCAGAACCACGAGTTCGTCGCAGCAGAGCTACGAGGTCGTCGCAGCAGAGCTACGAGGTCGTCGCAGCAGTGCTACGAGGTCATCCTAGCAGAGCTACGGGTCATTGCAGCAGAGCTAAGAGGTCATCACAGAAGTGCTCCGAGGTCATCGCAGCAGAGCTACGAGGTCGTCGCAGCAGAGCGACGAGGTCGTCGCAGCAGAGCTACGAGGTCGTCGCAGCAGAGCTACGAGGTCGTCGCAGCAGAGCTACGAGGTCGTCCCAGCAGAGCTACACGGCGCACGGCGACACTTCGCTCAGCGTCAAATCTTCGCCCAAAATCCCTTCGAGAAATCTTTTTATTTTCAGGTAATTACTTTTTATGATTTTATTCTAAGTATATTATATAATGGTTTCAAATTGGTAAACGTTATTCATAATAAATATTTCGAATTAAGGTAAGTCTTATACGTTTTCTTAAGTGTTAGTTTCTGTTTTATTTTTTATTTATGTATATATAATATATTTTACATGTAGGATGAAGACCTCGGTTTCAAAGTTGAGTTTGGCTGTGTATATTTATACCTATGTACATAGGAAAAGAATGCTAAGTTTGTATTTCAAAATTCTGATGGTAACCCATTGTGGAAACTTGGAAACATATGAATTAAAAAAAACACTTTAATCAAAAAGTAACCTAAAATTGAATTATCTATTTTTTGTTGAAAACAGACCTACAAATTAGTTAAATGAGAAGCTGTACGTTTGTACAAAAATACAATCTATTTTAATCAATACATACGTACATACATACATACATTCACATATACATGCATATATACATACATACATACATAATTCCATTCGCACAGGAGTATCTAAAACGATTAAAAGATTATGTAGCGATTATATAAACACAAAGCCGTGCTGTCCCAGCTACCTGACGCTATGATTCAATCAACTGTCATCCTAATTCCAACGCAATAATTTTAAGCCCCTGCATACTGTACGAATTTGAGATTTCGAACGGTACATCAAACGTGACGTGCCATAATTAATCTTATTTATCTCCAAAAGTGAATGCCCGAACCATAATTCAGTTACCTATGAAGCTAGTTACCTGACCGATTCTCTTCCTTATGGATATGTCAAAAAAGCCAGGAAACTGCTAGGAAGGAGCTTATTAGCAGAACGACTTCAAAATCCTTAACATTCAATATGGACATTGGTATAATCTAAGTAGGGGTACGACGGGTTGTTCGTTTAAAATTAGAAACCAATTGACTAATTGTGATTATTGTATTGGTCCTTTACCTCATCTTAAACCTTAAATGAGTCGGGGATAAAATTTGATATTTTCTACTTAGCCTTTTTTACGTAATTACGTAACGTAACATTGTACTTAATTATTCTGAATTATAAAATATTGAATCGAATTCTAAGTAAATAATAATTATCAAGTTAATGGATATAACATGAATGTGAAAAGTATAATTCTCGTTTATTTGTTATGTCTTAAAAGTTCGTTTTAAGGATTTACCTAGAATCCACTAACGAATTTGAAATCAGTCCTTTGTCTATACTTATGATAAAATTATATCCTACGAATGGAAAGTGAAAAAGATCTGACGTGCACTTTTAGCTAGTCCTCAGTAAAATGCATCAGATTTTTACTGGGTCGTCCACGTTATTTCCAATGAAATATTCTGTCACAGTGATTAGTAACTGATTATATGCTTTTTTAATGTTAGAAAATTCATTTATACATTTCTCCCAACATTCAGGTGGATACATGGGCGTAGCCAGGATTTGGGTAGGTGGGCAAATTGGCAAATTTGGCTTGAGGGGTGGGCAAAATGTAGCGAAAAGATCAATTCATTGAAAGGTACAAATAACAACACTGAAATTGTGTTCTTAGGCTCATTTTTACTATTTTTTGCCAGGTCCATCAAGACGTGTATAAAAAATTCTAAATATACGAAAGGTTTTTAAGGATTTTAAAATTTTAATTTACTTGCCTACCCCTGGATGCTAGTTTGCCCACCGTGGCTAAACTCATGGGTGGGTCTATGGGATTCCTTGCACATGTACCAGCATAGCCACTAAAACCCACCAGTACCCTCATTAGACGTTACGACGTCTTACTTAGACTGACGCATGCTGCCGTGACACCGGGATGTTACTGATATAAAGTTCGGACCTGGATACGTATACAAATGTAGTAGGTAATTTAACTATCAAATATTAATAGGAAATATTTTTAGCAGTAACTGTTGCTTGTCTATAATTATATTTATTAATATGTATGTGAAGCGAAAACTTTGTAGATATAAATTTTCGCGAAAATACGGTGTTAGGGTGAAATACATACTTGAACCTTACCTATGTGGCGAAGGTTATTCATAAAGTTAATATTTTTAAAATATTAGGTACTTGCATTAAATATGTTAAATTATTTAAAATATAACTTTTACACAAATCGACAATATTACAAGGATAACTTTGTAATAAAATGCTCACAAAATAGTCAGATATGTCAGATTTAAATATTAAAAAAGAAAATTAATAGCTTAACTAAAAACGTTTCATAGTCGATTCTATCGACCACAGACGGGCCTCTAATATTATATAAATATATATGAAAAAGAAATTTCATTTGAATAAGCAGGTTTATTGGTAAACTCTTATTATTATCAGATTTTTTAGTTTCGTTATAAGACTTCTGTATTTTTCAATAGGTACCTTTGACAAATAATAGTTTTATATTAGGTACCTTTTCACAGGCTCATTACACTTGCCACTTTCTAAATTTAAAACCTACGTTAAAAAAACATTAATTAATAAAGCATATTACACAGTAAAGGA
>DVXP01002338.1:0-12924 GCA_018235645.1 Junonia grisea | reverse complement strand
TAGGTCTTTGGGGGCCCCCCTGAAAGTGGGGGCCCTGGGCACGGGCCCCGTGTGCCCCTATGGTAAAGACGGCATAGCCTTTTAGTACGGTTCTTGTGTCGCGTTAAGATAAACGAATAACCAGCCTACGTTATTGTTATTACTTAAAATAATATAATTATTAAAAAATAGTTTTTATGTATTCACTCATATAAAATCTCGAAACTTGTTTCTTTGACCTCCAAACCTATAAGGAAATCGAAAATTTACTTCACTGCAGAACAAAATCGACACTTGTTAAATGAGCAAAAATTAAGTTTTATACACAGGTGCTGGTGACAGTTTTAAATATATCTTGATCTTGAAGATTGTTGCACGAAGACTTAAAGGTAATGAATTAGTTTTATATTATATTGATAAATTATGAATTATCTAACGCGTCTGGATTCTTTAACAATACATATTGCATAGCAGTTATTTTACAAGCTTAAATAATGTTTAACCAACTATTTTTTGTCTATCTTGTATCTAATTAGTTGTTTATTTGCATATTTGGCTACTGATTTAGCTTTTTAGAATTTCGCAAAATTACGGTAATTTTATTGCTTCAAAATTTCAAGTCTCTAAGAATTACGCATCCAGTTATATCATGGTAAATCTCTTTTTATACGTACCTATATAGAATTAAAGATGTAATCTGTAATATATGAGGGTACCTTTAGACAAAACGAACACAGAGTTGGAGCAAGAGCAGTCTTTCGTGGTCTTTTAGTTTAAGACGAGAACGACAAAGAAGAAATTCTGACACATGTATATCCACCAATCCGCAGTGGAGTAGCGTGGTGGATTAAGCTCCACAATCTTCTCCCTAATAGGAAAAGAGGCCTATGCCCAGAAGTGGGATATGTACAGGCTGTGTTACGTTACGTTTGTTACGGTAGGTAACAACACATAACAAAATTTTCTTGCAAAATAGCATAAATAGCCAAAAGTAAAAAATGAAGAATGTATCATAAACATATTCAAAGAATTTTCATATTTTTAAAGAAGTTCGAAAACGGTCAATTTGTCCGCTGTTGGTAGGTTTAGTGTTATTTTACCCTAATATCATATTGGTCACTAACACTATACTCGTATAATCTATCTCATTTTATATATTTATATGTAATATGTAATATCTAAAATAATACTATTAAATAGATGTGTTATATATTATCGCTAAAATTGTATACCATACTGACGGACCTAAAAGACATCATCCTGTCCAGTACCAGTGCCACCTGCTAGGATATAATTGTTATCCTAGTAGGTATAATAATATTGGATATTAGTATTTTCAAACCATCTAATGACAGCCCGTCGTTTACTCGTAGGTAGGTAACAAACGAGAATTAAATTTATACCGGTTACCGTGCTTGTAACTCTTTGATGCCCATAACACATGGAGCCTAAAGGGAGCTAACTCAAAAAATTCAAATACTGGACAATCTGTCTTAAGACCTATATCGACTTTAGGAATGATATGACTTTTGATTTAGATCAGGAGTGTGATGTGTTTTGTGGATCTGATTTACCTACATTTAGTTTGGAAACCGCCGCATTAGAAAAACCTAAGTTCGTACAAATATATGTATTTAGGTCCGTTGCGACAAGTTGGGCTATGCAAAACCTTGCAAGGTAGCTTTAAGAACCTGTTATATTACCTACTTAAAGTTTATAAGTACAAGTATTTTATTCATTTATGTCCCAAGAGTAATGGTGCATAGCATGGTTACGTACTTCTTATGCCGCGTTGGCCACTTTTTGGTAGAGAAAAATTTTATGAGTTTAAGTCACCAACATGCTCTCGCGTAGTGCACTGTGCCTTTGAAACGTTTTAAAGGGATGAAATTTTGTGCCTTCGTTTTTGGTTTATTTATATCAACAGTTTTTAATTTTTTTTTACTCTTGAACAACGAAGATGGTTTAATTTCTATGCATTCAAATCTGTTCCGTTTATGAATTCGTTTATGTATGAAGCAATTAAACTTACTTCCTAATTGAAAAATAGCCTTTTCCCAGCTGTGAACTTTAATCTTACGGGCTGTAACTTTAGTCTTACACCTACTATCGAATAATAAAGTTTTCTAATTAGGCAACTTCCTCTTTCTTTAAGTCGTTTAAAAATAGCAAGGACCGGCATAGTTTTGGACCAAAATAATGTCACAGCCTGCATTGCGATTGGCTGCGAATTATTCACCAAATCAAATAGTCATAACGTACATCCAATACTTTAAATCATATCAGTTTTGATTGAAATTTTCGCGACCATTTAAAGATCAACGATCTAGCCGATGATGCAAATAATAATCTATTATTAAATCGGAATGTTGGCATGTTCGTTTGTCGTGATTGAGACAAATTATCTAACGCAAGGTTAATATTAATAACACTAGGAAGTGCGGTTAAATCAGCATCTGAAATATTTAGGAGATTCATTACTGAATCTAGTTGAAAATATCTTTCAACTTGGTTGCTTATATTTACATAGAATTGGAAAGATTGATATGACCATCGTCATCATAAAATATCATCATCGAAATAAAAAAAGCTTCATAATCTATCGGTGTTCCAATATCCAGATACACTGAATTGTACTTAAATAAATTTCATAATCTATTACATTTTAAACGCATGTTAAATAAAATTGTATCTTTCGCGTGTAAAATATGAGCCAACTGCGCATGTCACGAACAAACGAAGTAAAACGTTTTCCTCAACGCAAGCCATCTAATACGACAGTCTAAAAATACATCTATTTCGTAACGAAAAAATACGTAATACTCGTAATTTAATAAGACATGCAAATTCAATAAAAATAAGTGAATGAAAGTTAATCGATGTATGCGCGCGCATAGCTGCACACGGCTTCTTACTACGAGTACTTACGAGTCGACGCATTGTCGGCCCGTTTAGTCTACTTCTATTCCATTACGCTTCCGAATCCGGTAGTGACTGGGCTCTACCAATTAAAATAGTAATGGAAATCACACTTGCGAAAGAAAAGTGCGAACGCAGATGTAAATATTCCTACCTACAGAGATACGGAAGCATAATTTAAAACAGTAGGTGCAAGGCATTGAACTGAAACAACAATGCAAGCATTCCTGTAATATTGATTCGGACAACATAAATGGGAAACGCGAGCGAAATAGTTGTGACCGACTAAACTTAGATACACATAAACCCGATAAAATTGTCGCGCCATGAAAATATAAGACTTTAAATCTATAACCCAAAAACGATATTGTTTATTTTGTAAGAAGGAAACAAACTAAAAACATATTAGATATAATCGAAAAAGAAAACAAAGGAGGTCCAGTTATCTGGACTGCAAGGCAGAATTTCGCCTGTAATGGAGAAAGGTGAACGCTTTTCAGAGTATCTGTTCGTGAAGATGGGCCCAGGAGATAGGGGCCCGAAGACGACGGAGGACCGGACGGCCGCAGTCGATCACACCGGAGTGAAGAAATGGTTTATAGACAACACGCTTCTGGTGATCACTCTGGCTGGTGTGCTGACTGGGATTTCAGTTGGTATGTATGCTTTTGTTTTCATTTGTGTGAAATATCTACAGAGCAAGGAATATTCTAATGAAACAAAGTATAACTTTCATTTTCCTTTGTTTTTGATCTTGTACCATCAACCAATTAATTGTACTTATCTCTTTGTAATCATGCTTTCCTTAATATTTTAATGCAACGCGATTTTGCTTTGGAATTATAATCTCGTTCTTTTAAATTGCCTGATTTTGTTTAACCATAAGAAAAAAAGAAACGAAATTAAAATAATCAAAGAAATGGAATTAACATAATTTTTTAAATGTTGTTATAAAAGCGCCAAACATTTTAAAGTTTGAAATATTAACATGACTTTAAACTAGGAACATCTATAAATTTAAATGAGACCAAACGTATTATAATTACTTATATAATAAGAAGAACAATTAAAACTGTTTCACGACCAGTAAAAAGTTAAAACATAAACATTCAAATTAAGAATTTATTTTATTTTATAAAATAGTCAAAATCCTTTGTCAATTTTTCCAGGTTTCGGTCTTCGTCCCTATCATCTAGGTCCAGATGCACTCATGGTCATATCATATCCTGGAGAACTATTCATGAGACTTTTAAAACTGATGATTTTGCCTCTTATAATCGCTAGCCTCATAGCCGGCTCGGCAAGTCTAAATGCTCGTATGAGCGGAAAAATCGCTGTGAGGACGTTGCTCTACTTTATATTGACGTCCATGTTTAATGCATTCCTTGGAATTTTACTGGCAATGTTGATCCATCCCGGACAGCCAGATTTGAGGGAAGATTCCATCGCTCCATTTGAAACCAAAAGGGACCACAGTATTTTGGACAGTCTTCTTGATATAGGAAGGTTTGTAATATTTTTTCTGTAAATGGAAAACATTAAAGAAAGAGCTTAAGGAAGAATAGAGTTTGTTCAAGAATTTGATAAGAATAACTATACTAAAAGTCACGTTCTTCTATAAGTTACACAAAATTCATCAATATTGTAGATGCAATACTGTATTTAAAACCTTTGATTTGATGTAATCAATATAAAATATACTCGATTATTTGCCATTTTTAAATCGTGAAAAATAAAGAACTGACACTCGATTTTTTTCTTATTTCAGAAACATTTTTCCGGACAACATCGTGCAAGCTGCGTTTCAACAAGCACATACAGTGTATATAGAACCGAAAACCATTTTTCCAAAAAAGGTTAACGACAGTGGGAATTATCATGTTTTAGTTAGAGAAATCAGATACAGGCAAGTTAAATCATAATAAAATATCGAATGCTAACTTTTGCATGTGACTCCGCTTTGTGGTGTTCGGTTTAATGTTAAAATGGCCTACATAATCATCATCCCATACACTCGTATAAAATTCCTCCCACTTCTCTTCTCCAATTTTCAATCTAACTGTACAATTTGTGTCAAAATGAATCGAAATTGGTCCAGCTGTTCTGACGTGAATACTCACCCGACTATGACCGTGTTACTTTTCCATTCATAATATTAGTTATGAAAATACATATTTTTCTAGTAAAATGTGTGTTTTCGTTAATTTCAGAGCAGGCACAAATACGTTGGGCTTGGTGTTCTTCTGTCTTGTCTTCGGCAGTTTACTGGGTACTTTAGGGCCCAAGGGTAAAGTGGTGATAGACTTCTTCCAAGCCATCTTCGAAGTGATAATGAAGATGGTAACTGGAGTGATGTGGTTCACACCGATTGGTGTGAGCAGTGTCATTGCTGGCAAGATACTAGGTGTTACTAATGTTGGTGAGTTTAAATGTATAAAGTATCTATAAATAAGTCCTTAGTGATGGATATGCCTATAAAGGAGAATTCAGTTTAGTTGTATTACATACGCATGCTGTAGAATGGCGATGTCTTCAATAGTTTGATAAAAGTCAACTTTCATATCATATAAGCATAATTTGTCTGAAGGTATATTTTTATTGATTAACTGAGTGTCTTGTGTTAGGGGTTAATCTAACCTAAATTTGATACTTGTAGAGTTGAGCTTATGTTTAAACTTCAATTTTAGGACTTACTTTTTGGTATTTAGATACTCGTACAGTAAAAGCAATTTTGTACCTGATTTATTATAGCGAAAGGGATATGGTATAGTCTAATCGACTTGAGATTAATAAATAAACATTTATAATCATTATAAGCGACACGGATACATAAGTTTATTGGTTTTTGTTTAAAAAAAATTGTCTACAAAGATACTATTCTTTGCTGAGCAATTAGGTATGGAAGACTTTAAAAAGTAGTGTAATTCAAAAAGGGTTTAATCAACTAGATGAACGTACTTCGACAGTGACAAAATAGATTGGCATGATTTAAAATTTTTTCCTTCTGTCACTATTTTTATATTTAACAAAATGTAACAAAATGGATCATAAAACGTAAATTAGTAACGGACAAAATAATTCATATTGTTACTGTAACACTGTTACAACAGAATAAACGACAAATTATACTCTTACATGATCGTATCATATGACAAATAAATTAGTTTGGAACAAATTTCTAAACACTGCGTTGTTGTATTAATCGTATAAAATTGCTTAGTTCTAGATCTAGATTAGCATTAGATGAAGGTGACCAGATTTTAACATTGACAAACCGGGATAGCGGTTTGGCTTAAATGTAATTACTAATTGTCCCTTGTTTTCGTTATTTACTACCACGCTGCCAAAATACTAACACTGTTAACAAAAAATACTAAATGTAGAATGTATTCATATCTATACAGATGATACGATAAGGTAGAAAGGGCGAAAAGTACACCTACTATACAATATACTTTTCGCCCTTTCTACCTTATCCTTAGTGCAACGCATGCAACATGGTTCCAATGTGCGGGATTGTCTTATACACAAATTTATAAAAAAAGAGACTGTCTCCCCAAAATCAAAACCTCTAGTTACCTTACATCAGACGCATTTGTTTCCATCCGACTCTTACAAATGCATGTAAACGATGAAGACAAATAACTTTAGTGGAAAATATTTCCATGAATTTATCAAAATGATTGTTCAAAATATGCAATGGAAATTGTATTCAGACTTTGGCATTTTAAACAATTAAGACAAACAAAACAATAAAATTTTGAATAATATTATTATTAATAGAAAAAAGATACATAAATGTGTGATAATTTAACATAAAAATATAATTTTATGACTGTGTTTTATGAAGAGCACAGTTTTCTTTACAACTAAAATTTCATTTCACATGTTGAACACTAGAAGAATTTACAGCGTAGAGTTTTATTACAAAAACCGTAATATCCAACTCCAACCATGAAAACCTAACTAACCTAACCTAACTGTTAGTAATGTTTTACTAGATTTATGTTGCGCAAAACTGTCGCAAAATTATCGCTAATTCCGAAACAACAAAAATAAAACGCGATATCGGTAGGTTTTGGTATACAGTATAATCTAAAATATCGTTGACAAATTACAATTCATTTACTTTTTATTAAACACCTCAACCAGCAACAAATCAAACAACAAACATAACAAACAAGAAACAAAAGTAACACAGTAAAATATAAACTCGTAACAGTTATTTAGTTTAACACTAACGAACACCGGCGCGTGCGCACCATTACCGTAATAACGCACTACCGAAGAAAATATACAGTAATCAGTAATCACAGAGTTCTATTATGAGCGGCCATTACCAGAGATACTGGAGATTTTATATGATTTCTACTATTTTCACATGTCAACCGGATTCCGTAAGCGTTTCTTTTTTAAGTTATTTCGACGCTGTGAATGACCTACGTGATGTTATTATTGCTAAGTTGTCACTTGACATAGATTGTAAATTGGACTGATGTATTGCGTTACTATTTTTTTTTATTAGGAAATAAAGTTACTTGATTGTCCCTGAATGTGATACGAAGGAAGTATTTACACCAGACGAGTCACTGCTCGTTTTAGCCTCATTCGATGAAATTCGTTTTGTGTAAACAGGCATTGAGTATTTTTTCGTTATTCTGTCTGATACAAAAATATTCTTAGAAAGTTATTAAAATGCTCACTCGCTTGACTTTTACATGACAGCATGAAAACAAATGCGAAAATCTCGTTATTAAATACCAATACGATATTCCAAATCTTGTTTAAAACTGCAAGCCTGGTAATAAAGATCATCCCTAGTTTAATAACAAATACGTTGCTTATTAAAATAAAGATACTCTTTAAATTTTATTACACCTAGCTTACGAAAAGTAAGCCTTCTCTGAAATCGTATAGTATAATAGATTATAGACCTATTCCAGAACAAAGTTACCAAACTAAGAAAAATCAAGATGAATGCTTGGACAATCTGACAGTTTTTTGTCACTAGTAGTGTTCCCACGATATATTTTTAAATGTTACACTATAAACACTGCTCTATAACTTTCATTGCATGTGTAGGATAAATATACAGTAGTGTCGAGGTCAGGCGAGATCAGTAATAGACTGGACGGAGTGGTTGCATAGAAAGCAGTTCATACTTAACATTCATTTTCAATACTTTTCTTATTAAAATATAACCAAGTGAGTTGTAGATCTCTACTGAAATGAACATAGGTATACATTATATCTACTTTCGCAAAATGTTCGACTTCTGTTCTCAGTTGATATCTATGCAGCAGAAGTTATTAGGGTTCCATAGACATTACGATGTGTTATTAGATCATGATAAATCTATTTTACTGTTTTAATTATATGTGTATGTAGTATGTGTCTTAGGCGCCATAAACACCAACATCCATCGCTAACTGCTATGAATTTTACTGATTTTGTTAAAGTGGTCTACTTACTAAATAAATAACCACAATCTATTCAACAGGTTAAAGAATTTATGTCTAAAATAAAGCATTTTCTAAGCGCATTAAAAAAAGTAAAATCACAGCATGTATACAAATTAGTTATTAGTAACTTGTAAAAAATGCATTTTCCCACATGCAGAAAGTTCTGCATCGCTGCAGAACATGTAGATCGCGGATTAAATACTTAGCACGTTATTTTTTAGATAACGAATACTTTCGATGAAATTACTGTAGAGAATGTTTGGAGTAGAAAAAATAATTAAAAATGTTGACTACACAAACAAAGTGGTGTGTACTCGTTTATTATTTGAAACTCTAAATAGTTTAATTCTTTTATTTCCTAGGAAACCATTGCTGGCCATAACTGACTGGCCATAACATAAATAATAACTTAATGCATTTAATGACTTCACACATAAGACAAAGTCACCAAGTCCCTAATATTTCAAAAAATGGCATCTAATTCCGAGGTATTCGAAAAAAAAGGTTGAGTATTCTAGAAAGGTTTAACTTATAGGTATATTAACTTTTTTAGAATTAGATTTTTCTATTTGAATAGAACTACACGATTTCCTAGACAAACCCAAAGAAATTTACTTTGACTTAAACGTTGGTGAAGTAACCAATACAAGTTAGTAGTATGGAGAATCGTAAATAATGTGTGCTTGTAATTGTAAGCATACTTGCTAACAAGCCTATTGGTTAAATACAGCAAACAACTAATAAATGTTTTGTTCTATAAATTATTTATTGGTACTAAGTCATAATGCAATATCTGTGGACTTTTGTAGTTATGCTATCAAATGATATTATCAGACGTATAAGTTTGCATAAAACTGAAAAGAAAAGTACTTACTCCTAATTAAAATTACTATACACTTTAATTACCATTTAATTAAATATACAATCAACATTCGCGTGTTTTGCTCTGTAAAATAAAAGAAGTAATGTTTTATGTATTTTTAACCTTATTTTTTTGGACAATAATAATTCTATGTTATATTATATTATAATAATTATTATTCTATAAAATTACAGAGAATGCTCCTAAAGAAGAGGAGAAGAGAAGAAACGCCTAAGAATATTATGTACATAATTATGTATAATTGAGTAAATCTTTAAATCTGGTTTAAATTCATCTCGTGCTCAGCGGTGAAGGAAAACATCGTGGGGAAACATGCATGTGCTATTAGACATTCTGACAAAAGCATATCCGCCAACTCGCAGTTCAGCAACGTAATGGATTAAGCTCTATATCTATATAAGAGAAGAGACCTTTGCTCAGCAGTGGGACACTTACAAACTGTAATTTTACTATACTATATAATGTGTTAGATATACCGTTTATTGAGGAAGATTATACTACATAACTCTACAATTCAAATGAACGTAGCAATAATAAATAATCAGAGCTATTGTCCTTCGAGGGATGAGTAGGTAGCAGTTAATATCCTAACCACCTTAAGCTAAACATTTCATAGCAATTAAAAGTACATAAAAAGTTTATGACGTCACGTTTTCAATCACTGTAAAGTTATAAAACGTGTTTTAGTTCGTTTATTGTTTTTGTATAGACATGAATAAAATGTTTAAGGGCTATAATCTTTGACAGTGAGTTTATCATGTAGGTATGTATGTACTTTTTTATATCTGCATTCTCGATAGGAATAGATTATTTTGAAAATAGATAGTGATTGAATGCAAACTCCTTAATAGTATTTATCATATTGTTTTATAGCTACATATTATAGACACTCTTATTTTTATTAATTTGTATTTGAATTGAAAAACAAATATCTAATCACCAAACTGCCTTAATTTCCTAAAATAATATTAAAATAAATATTTAGAATCATATAGTCAATTGACTTTAAAATATTAAATTAAGCAAACAATGTACTTACGAGTAACGAGCAAAAAAAATACTACTTGAAATAAAAAGTTAGGCTGGGACCACACCCGTGTGACTAAGCGTGGCGGAAGCGAGTAAATTAACGCAGCGATAAATAACGGTAGAGCCACACCTGTGAGTTATTTATAAATTAAGATTTTCCTCGGTCGCTTAGTCACACAGATGTGGATTTGGTTTTTTACGTGTACGAAGACCTTTTTTGATACCTTACAATTTGCAGTTGTTAAGCCTACAAACAACTTTAATATTATAATACAAGAAGGAAAATTTTGTTTGTAAATATTTACGTGAGAGACAATGAAACTACTGATCCGATTTGGAAAAAAAATATTTTGCTTTAGATAGCCTAATATTGAGTTAGGCACATTAGATTAACTCTAAGACACATAACAGCGAAGCAGAAACAATAAGTAGGGGTGAATCCGGGAGGGACAGGTAGTGTAGTATTAATAGTGACATGTTTTTATTTATACGATTATTATTAAATGTATAGATATTATTAAATGTGTACTTCATTATTACAGGCTTATTCTGATATGAAAAATAAATATATCAGTGACATAGAGATTATTACATACATTACGTATAGGTATCACATCTACCTCGCTTAGTTACTCGAGTGTATTCATCGCTTTATTCGCACAGTAGAAGCTCTAACAATCGTGTCGCTTGACGTATCATCAATTGGTACCTCACGAAAATTTAGCAAATGACTTCTAATAAAAAACATACACACTTTCACCACTCGTTCGTATTAACATTTCATAAACTATCATCAAACAAGACAACAGTCAGGTCAACAAGGAATTTACTTTATAATTATTAACGCTTATTGAAAAAATAGCATAATTAAATTTTTTATTGGGCTAAATGCATCATACCTTTGTCAATTTCAAAGGAAGAAAAAAAAGAAGGAAAATGGGCGGGAAACTCATCAGCTAATGCATCATACATTCTTAATTATTACTAACATTTACGATTCAATTCCATAACTTAGGAAAAATATATTTAACATAAAAAATATTTAAAATATTTAAAATGTTTATATTTATTTATGTATGAATGATTAAGGTAAGTAGGTATATTTAGAGTTTAATGTTCTTGTTGTGTATATTGTGGGTAAATATAAAGTATTATCAATGTAGTAAATAATTAATTTCCAAATATAGTCCCAAATATAAGTTCAAAATCGCTTATCCAAGGATTTTTTTGCCGATATAAACAGAAGGTAAACTCAGTAGCACAAAAACTGTACTTTTTTTCAATTGCAATCAATGTAAAATCTTTCCATTGATTACGATGAAAAAGAACAAATACAAACTTGATAACTACTTATTCTGTGGGAACAAACCCGAAGCGGCGTATTCAATCATGACACGTGAAAAATAAACATTTTTGACACGCGACATTCAACGTAATAATTATGATAATTAAAGCATCAAAATATCAATATCGCATAACGACATACGTCGGTTTTGACATTTCACTTTCGAGATCACCAGCGAGTATCGAATTCGTTTTTGCAGTATGATAAAAAGCTAGAAAGAAACGTGGTAGGTTGGAAAGCGTTGAGTCACTTTGAAGTCACAAATCAACGTCTTTCGGAATGTCAATCTGTTCCATGAAATTTTGGTGAAATACTCCGAATTCTAACGAACAGTTAGTTACAACTTACAAACCAAACTTCGACTAATAAAAATAATAAGTGTAGTGCACACTCTTAGAATAAAATTGACCTATTCGTGTATTTCTTAAAACTTTTTTAAACGCGATACTTTTTAAGATTATAAACATTTTTCCGATAGTTCACGTTTTTTTTTAAATTAAGTCACTCTTATTTTCGACTTTTATTTAATAAATCACTATTAACATTCGTTCACCTTTGCAGCTTAGTAGGTAACTAATTGTCTTAGTAGAACCCGTATTAGGAAATTAAAAGCGCTTGGCGATTTAAAGCCACAAGCAAAATGTTCTACAAAAGAATGAGTTATAAAAACTTTCGTTTCACATTGCGAATTTACATAGGAATTTTATATCTCGTAGTGTGGATAAAGTATTAGTTTATGAGTCACCAGTAGGCAAATGGCAATTTGGAAGAATGTGTTAATTTTATACTGAACTGACATTTCTCTAACTTTTACCTTCTGATAATTTCACATTTTTGTATGTTTATATGTACTTAATAATGGAATGTTGTTTGTTGTTGGTACTTTTATCAACATACAATATCAACCATCTTTTTTTTTTCTTGGAAAATAAAAGTATAAAAATCAGAAGAATTTTGTTTTATATGTCTGTATTATGTAATGCAAGCTAATGATTTCATGTAAATTAATTGTTTTTGAATACAATTTAAATAGAGTGCTTTAATATTTTTTTTTGAATTAAGTATAAAAAATATGTCATTATGAAACTTCTCATCTTTGTTATTTAATTAAATCTTTTTTCCACACAATTCGTAATTCTATAAAAAACGAATAAAAAAATAAAACCAACGACGATAGTTTGTTGTAACAACGTGAGGTCATATTTTTATTGTTGTTTTCATTTCTTCTTAAATATTCAATTGTGATTTGCAATAATGTGTAAAATTAATATGTAGTTTTTTTTTTTTGTAATCGGCACTGTTCAAAT
>DVXP01002337.1:0-12924 GCA_018235645.1 Junonia grisea | reverse complement strand
GAACAAACCTAGCACAACCTAGAACAACCGTCAAAATATTTCTAAATCGAAAGTGCGGTGCTAACTTCTCGGAGGTCTATACTATTCTAAAATTGATAACTATTTGATTAAGTCCCATCAATTTTATAGTTGCATGAGTTACTTACAAAATTGTAATAAGTATATATAACCAGTAATTAACTAAAAAATAATATGAGATAAAATTTTCTATGATATACTCAAAAGTATATTTCATGGCTAACTTCATTTGATGTGAATAATATTTTAATATTTAACAACCCGAATCTTTCCATGGAATCACGAATTGTTAACTTATGTTTTCAATTCATCTTGAGTTTTATTTTTATATGAGAGATTAAGAAAACAGTGTTGAATCAATCCGAATTCTCTCAGAAATACGCATTGATTCTAAAATAAGTAGACAAAAATATAGAACAAAAATCCTTAAAATCCGTTGAGAATATCTTCGCACCTAATAAATGTTTTATTAAACCTAACTGGTTTAAAATGTAAAACCTTTTTAATTTTTATTTGTACTGACTGAACAGGAGTGGGTCATATAGTGAAACATTCTCGTGGAAAAGAACCAATATGCTTTGAAAGGGAGCAATAAATCTGTAAAGCTTGCGTTAAATGTACCAGTTCATTACAGCTACAGACCATTTGTACATGTATTTTAAAGTATTCTTTTATTATAAAAATTAATTAAAAATTTTTTTACTAGCTACTGTCCGCGACTTAGTCCGGGTCTGTGCCCTTTGTATCTAATTCCTATAGGAATTGTGATATTTTTCAGGATACAAATGCCTATGTCCTACATCGGTTAAGACGTTTTGATGTAAAAGAGCAGCAAACATCCAAAGTTTCGCTTATTTGTGTGATTTATATTATACATAGCTTATCCATCTTACGTTGGTAAGATAACATTTAATTAGTTAATAAGCTGCAGCTGTGTTTTTGTAACAAATTTAAGTATAAAGTACTTAATTAATTAACTAATCAACTAAGGAGGCACTCAAGACTTCAGTTTTTAGCGACTATAATTTTTTAATCAATTTTTTTTCAGATTGGCGGGATTACACAAATCTATCTCCTAACCATTTAATTTCATACATACTTGATTTGAGAGGTAAACTATCGCTATCACATTTTAAACCAAATATTAGAAACAATTTTCAGAAATGTAAAAAAAGCGTATGGTTTATGTAATTATCCCTCCTTGTAAATGCTTGAAAGGTAAAATTCGCCAAAGTAAACAAAACTGTCAAAACGCATTCGATACTTTGTAACGTCATGTCAGTATTTAAATAACAAACCACAAAATTATTATACGCAACCGAAATCCATTTCAACAAATAGTTTAAATCCAATATAATTATTCATTGTGTCAATTTCGAAATCAATTTATGATAAACCAATGAAAGATAAATAAAAGATAACGCTTCACAAATTAGTTTACTCGGTATGCAATAATGAGAAACTGATTGCCGGCTCCAGCGTTTTGTTTAATTAATTCCCGAGGGATGCCTTCGGGCGATATATCAAAGGGTACACCAAGTGGTAAGGACCTTTGTACATCAAACAACGTACAGAACGGTCCGCCTTTACACAATATTAATAGCGATAAATTCATATCATAATGTACGTTAAATTTGACCTGAGAATGTTAAATTTTGTTTCATTTTCAAAAGGAAAGATAAGTTCGATAGTTTCTTTATGCTGTGTAATACTTTTACTCGTAGCTTTTTTTTTGTTGGTTTTTGTTTTTATCTTCATGTAATGTAAATTCATGGAATTTATTATTTTATTAATAAAATTATTTTATGTAATGAATGTAAACAAAAGTTTGACATGTAGGTGTATCGTATTTTTTAGTATAATATTATTTCACCTGGTGGTAGAGCCATGCCTTAACTTCCTGACTACTTAACCGACTAACTGCATAACTGTACAACTTTATATGGGCTGATACCTTCGTGACGTTACCACACTTCTACGTACAAACAGCACGGCGTAAAGTACCTAATGTAGCTCTTCCCTATTCCCTCAGTAAGGGAAGGTAAAACAATGTTTATTTGTAGACATTTGTGTCTGTGAACTTAACTGTCTTTAAATAAACATTTTTCTATGTAATCAACATAATTGTTTCTCCCCTGATGATGCTAAGGTCCTTGGACCTTCAATAATATACACATAGTACAATTTTGTTTAAATATTTGATAATGAAAATTGAAAGGAACCCATCTCCAAAATTTGCTTAATTAAGATAATATTTAAAGTAAATATTCGTTATATTTTAATGTTACTCCATTCAAATTAATAATTTATGCTGGAAATTCGGATTAAGTGAAACGTTAAATTTTAATAGAGTGCGTTGTTTAACGAAAATTATTCTACGGTAATGGCTATATAGGCTTTTAAGGTTGTGAGTTGTGAATCATTGGAGAATCAAAAATTTAAATACAACTAATAGAAAATGAAAAAAGGCTTGTGAAAACTTGTTATTAGAAATACACCTAAAGTAATTAAAACTTTTTAGTTACAGCTATATTAAAAAATATGATATTAAAATAATCCTTTATTGATTTACGAGTACTTTCTTCAATGTTAAACGCTAAATCAAACGAAGCCTTAACCCAGAACCAGGCACGAATGTGTCAAATTTATCACATTGAAAGGAATTTCCAGAATCGGATTTCTAAGCGAGTGTGAATTATTTCTGAACTCGAGACGGTCAGAAATTTCAGAGGCACATCGGAACCACCGGAAACTAATAAAGGCAAGATAAAGCAACGTTCCAGGAACGATACTACCTATATTAAATCAATTATGGCCCCGCCGTGAACAGTGAAATTTTATTTAATAATGAAATTGCAGAGATATTTCCAAGTGGGAATTTCAAATTAAATTACATAAGAAACGTTCCGTAAAAGACGTACATTTTTACTTTGAGTGCTGAATTAAAAATTAATACTCAAATCACCTTTATTATCAAATTAAATAAGACATTCCAAGAAAATACAGGTATATTTTGTAAACATATTTTGCAAGTCAAATTACATTTTCCTGGGACCAAGCTCTTTTATTTTTTAAGCATGCTTGTTTTTCCTTTACGTTTCTTATGTATATATAATTATTTATACCGAAGACTTTTTGTATCTAATTTATTTTAATAGACGCATATATACGTGTATATATTAATTGAATAAATATTATACAAAAGAAACTTGTCAGTAATTTTATCGAATTTCCATCTCTCCTTCTATGGTTACCCGAAATTACGTAATATATTCATGAGAATTGCGAAAGTAACTCTGCGTAAACCGCTGAACCAATTTCTATGAATTCTGGTACTAAGAACCACAGGACACAGACACTATACTGATAAAATAACTAACATCTATACTGACGAAGCCGCGGACAACATCTAGTGGAAATCCAGTGCGTTATAAAGTTAAACGTTAACCCGTAAATAGTTTTTGATAATAACATCACATATTCCACATGTTTTCGCACGTATTCTCTCAGCAAAGCTTAAATTCCACGCGTTATACTCGTATAATCCGCATAAGTCAGGTAGCATTATAGATTGCATGCAAAGATATTTTAGCTGCAGTGCTCTCTCCTTTGTAGGTATATTAAAGCTGGCATTACAATTTGCACCGCAGTCGTACGAGCTAGATAAAACGATACTTTAGCTGCATACTAAATGTAATTTATCTTATAATTCAGTACATTTTAGTGGTGAATCTGAAATTGGACCACGGGAATAATTAGAGAGTGCTTATACGATAAGATTTAGCATTTATATTTTGTGGCAGTGGTATTACTGTTTCGATTTAATAATTAAAAAAAACATAATACATTTCGTATAAGAAAAAGGTTATTTAAGTCGTCTGAAAATACAAAACGATAAACTCTTATCATCTCTATTATGTCTCCGTCAGTCGGAATTTTTAGTTTTATAAATACCATTACGATTGAATGATTGCTTTTTTTTTTATTTTGTCTATACGGAAATTGTGTTATATCTTTATTTCGTTAAAACACATACATTCAGAATATAATTCCTATATGGATGGACAAAAATAAAACTAGATAACCGGAATCCCCAATCAAGGCATAAAACTTTTAATAGTCGTTATGGGAAACCTGGTAACGATCGGATGTGAATACAAACTTGAGATGGGGATAACGAAGTCATTAAATAGTTTAATTGCACAACGTTACGTATGGTTTTTACTTATTTTTTTGTTATATTACCTATGACTACAACTACTGCCCAAAAGCTGACCCCTATTAGTGATAGTTGGTGCAATATAGTAAGTGCTTTTCTGTAAAAGTATATAGCCTTGATTCATGGCTAGAAAACAATTTTTTCAAAAAAAATAATATACCGGTCACAATCCGTTACGAGGATCAAAAGGAGGTTTTAGCCAAAAATGGAATTACTTCCGGGATTAATATAGTAACTGCCACATAGCTGTTTGAAAAATATATGTATGTATACTTATAGGACAAAACAAACCCATTAACTCCAAACCGCATTACGTGTTTCACATCATTCCCAATCTTTCAGGAATGTTAACAAATAAATGCAAAGCTCAAGTCAGTATAATGGAAAATTTTCCGGCGAAAGTATGTCAAATATGTAACGTGTTAGGAACATGGTAACATAGCGTAATGTCGACGTCGCTTACATTGCACAAATGCTAATTTGTCGTCGTTATTCCGTGCAATGAGCCGGCTTATTGTGCATAACTATCGCTAATACAAAATGCCGACTTTTTCGGTTTAAAGATGACACTTTAGCACATACAAATTAAATTAAATACAAAATATAACACGCTGTGAAAGTAATCGTTTTACACGCTTGCTCCATGAACTATAATAATTCTTATAAGACTCCTTGAACAAACTAAGTGGATTTATGTTTCACCGATAACGACACAATGATTGTTGTTTTCACATAATTGATATTCGTACTACAATGGTTCATTGTACTAAGAATATCAATGCGTTTAAATTGTTAATTATCGATGAAACCATAATAACGCATATTATTAAACTACTGAAAGCATAATATTACCTCACATGACATGAATCATTATAATAACATATTGTGACATTTTCGTCATAATATTTCGATTGTTACTCATACACAAACCAATTATTCATACGGCCTGCTGAAACACCGGCTTCGATATAAACAATACGCGAAAATCCCGCAATATCATAGAAAATGAAAATTAAAATAATAAATTATGACAACAGATGCTTGATTACAATCAGAATGGTATTGAATTTTTAGTAAATTGAATAGTTAATGAGAGTAAATGATATGATATAATTAAATATTTATTAGCTGAGAATGTAGCAAATAATTGCAACGAAATATTTCCGTGGACGCATAGTTTACTTTCTAAGACTGATATTATAAAAAAAATCTTTAAAAAATATTTAGAAGAGGTGGTCTATAGCAGAGCATTGATTAATTTTTACGCATTGAATCACAAGAAAAATTATGATAATTGAAAAACAGTCACAAAGAAACGACGGAAAAAAAACGCCGCTGCAACAATACAATCTCCTTTGATAACTTCTTCTTTCTTATAATAAAAGTAGGTATTGGATAGTACCATCACTATCTATCTAAATAAAAGATTGAAATGAAAACAATAAGTGTCTACAGCTCATGTCTTTCAATTTCCTGATTAAGTTATTGCTTTAGAACAAAGAGTTAAACATCAGCAACAAATTGAAATTTGCAATACAATAAAGAAGTTTCACATTTAGAATATACATTTAGTAGGTATGAGGAGACGGAAAGCAAAAAGAAGGGAGGTTCTGGAAAATGTCTTAAAATTGTTAGAATTCTTTTGAAAGAAAAGTTGGAAATGGATAAGTCGGACGGGGGGCGAATGCGCAATATTAACGTGGACGCTTACCAAAACAGACCGCAACGAATCTATCACGAGAAAATACACCCACAGACATCCATTTAAATTTATGAAAAAAAAAATTAAGGACAACTTCTCTTATACTCTCTCACCATAGACAATGCAATGCACGTAATTTATGAACAATTGGTATTAAAATTATCTTGATAGGTATGGTTTTCAAAGTTTCTTAATTATTTTCTGATTAATTAATTATATATGAGAATGAAAATAAACATACAAAGCTGTAATAATTTTTAATCAAGCTAAAACGACATTAATTTGATCCGATTAGATATATTACAGTATATTTTAGGTAACGACTAGAAGACGATAGATAAAACTCATTCAAAAAGCTCAGAAAAGAAGTCTACTAAATAAGAATAAAATAATTTACTTGTATAACTAAATTAACAGTCAATATATTATTATTCTTTTAATAGTATATTTTTTCAAAGTACCTACTGAATATTTTGATTAAACATTATTTATGATACGGCATTACGACTTCCCACTTCGCAACTGTTGAAAATTCATCTCTCTCCTCTCCATTAATATTTATGCAGCGCATATCTCTTAATAAATTAAACTAACTTTGCCTAAAATATCATACACGGTTACTCCATTACGTTCTTATGGAAGTGAGCTTTCTGTTTATTCGCTTTGTATAGTTTATAAAGTTCTACTACAATTTCGTTTTGTATAACATTTATATCACGAATTTAGACGAATTTCGTCTTCTTACATTACTCTTAAATCTCGTGTAATTAAAACAAAACAAATATTTCCGTATTTAAATTTTAACCCTTACCTGAACTTTGAACAACCTAGATTCGACCGGTTATTTCATAGCGTTAAAACAACCTATTTCTGGGTTGTAAAAATAAAGCCGTCCAATCGAGTGAAAGTTTTTTCAGCTCAGCATAATAAATGATTTTTTACAAGCGGTAAAGAACAATGCTCTCTACATAATATTCGACCGCAAATCCGTGGAAACTCGAATAAGCAAACAGGTGTGTTTAATTTGATGCATTCATATGGAATATTCGTTCACAGATGCATATCTCGACAATAGCTGGCGAGTTTCGTAGCAATCGTCCAATTAGTGGCAGGGGACTGTCCGACAAACAGTAGGTACAGCAGGCAACAGAAGTTTTGGATAAGTTGTTTATGGGTAAATATTTTCTTTCTGATACTGTTTGTTTGTTTGTACTTTTTTGGGGCAGGGTTATTGTTTACATATACCCAATTTCTAGGCTCCCCGATTATGTGAGGTTGCACTCATTAAAAGCTCCTGCGACGGCCGCCATTAGCACAGAAATGAAGAGGCTGCGGATTCTTTATCATGCGCATCCGCTGTTTATTTGTACCAACTTATTATTTTATTTTTTCATGCTCTTTTTTACTTATTCGTATAAATTTGGAAGATATACTAGTCCAATTTGATATTTTTGCCCGCCAATGGAGAATTATGAAAATATATCCTGCTATGGAAATTGAAATTAATATGATTATTACCTTAATAACAGCGTAATACAAGGTGCGGATTCAATTCCAGCTGTGTAAATGTTATTTCACCACATGAGAAAATTACGAAATAATAAATAAACACATAAACATCATACCACGGCTTATGGGAATGCAGTAATAAACATAAACTCGGGTGAAATCCCATAGGAAGGGTAAGACATAACACAACTGTAACGAAGCCAATCTCTATGTAATATAATTTATACTATAACTCATATGGTAGAGCCATATATCGCAGTGGTTACGACATGTTAATGTCAATTAATAAAATAAAAAAAGCTTTAGTGATCTCGAGTGCAACCCTTTTGTTCTTCTCGTAATCGGCGGCGCATCTCGGAATGTGGTGCAATGACGAATTAAAATCCTAAACTTAAAACTTCAAAGATATTTTGCATTCAGATATTTAAATCCTGATTCAAAATAAATATATTTAGATACGTAGATTTAGTTTGATTTGAATTCATTATTAATAATTTTGTTCCCTGTTAAAACTCTTCCCTAAAATCTCTATTTAAAGAAAATAATTTTGTTTGCGGCGATGCTGCGGAGAATTTAATTTTTTGAAACATCAAAAATGTATACCAAGAAATGTCAAATGAAGTACCTGCTGTTTGCCTGTGTCCCTGGTTTGTTAAGAAAACTTTTTTAGACAGACTTTTAGTACCTCATATGCGTTCATGCTATACATTGTCATACATTTATTTGTGACGGACAAAAAGTCCTCGCCTGTTCCATCCCTCGTGTTCGAAGGTCATAAAAAATGTTAATTTATTTCATTAGTCTTTATCCAAGCTGTGTTAGCTACAGTACAAAACAAAATGCAATAACAAACGGCCGAGTGCGAAGGTATTTGTTGCCCTAACTTACCTACGGATCTAACAAAGTATTTAAAAATTACAGCCAGTTGTAAATGTCAGCGAAATTTTCGAGCAATTTACTTATATACAGGGTCAATACATGTTATGTGTTTTAATTGAAACTTTTTAAACGAAATACAATTTCAAGGCCATGCACAAAAAATTATCTCAATTATTAATATTTAGGTTTCAGGCCAGTTTTCACATATAGTATATTTTTTAACAACGAATGCACCTAACTACCAGAAACATAAAAAAAAAATATTCAAAGTTGTCGCTTTGATAAAATAGGTACGTTACTCAAGGTGTGAAGATGATTTACAGGCTGTTTGCATTTTATTTCGACTATAAAGCTATTTAATTTGTTAGAAAAAAAAATCTTATTTTTCGTAGTATTTATTTTTCTACTTGTTCGAAGTGTTTCTGAATAGGAATAATATACGTAGTTACAATTAGTACCCATAGTCTGCATTGACCCTGTATAAATAAAAATAAAACCATAAGATGTTTTATTTTAGTGTTTTATTATTTATTAGATATATTGATGTTGCTGTAGAGATCGTCCAATAAATTATTTTCGCGTTTTTCATATTTATAGAACCCACCCTTATTCTTTTAATACAACGATTTTTTTTTACTTTTTTTATTACTTGCCGTTACTTTAAAAAAGAAGTGTAATATTAATTTTTAAATAACGTGAATTTCAAGAGGTCGTCGAAAACAAAGCTAGCAGCGACATCTATTTTATTCACTCGAGAACGTCGTGACAAGCCATCACCACTTAAATAATTTCACGCTTGCTCAATAGATGGCGCTGTTTCAAACACCATCTAAACGGGCGGAAATGTAACTTTTTGGTGCCATGGAAAAAAAACGTTTTTTTTTTTCGTAGTACTATAATTACTCTGCAACATGTTCTGAATCCGTGGCATTTAATTTACATGCAAAATTGTACCGTACGTAGTGTTTTGAACTAAATATCGCATTGCAACGATTTTATTTTTGCGTCGTGGAAAAATGTGTCGCATTTTTCACAAACATAATACATTCTTTCATTCTTACCCAGCGCGTACTTAATTACCTACAAGTAGGCATTTATATTCAGATGCGGAATGATATTTTTGAATGAAACAATATTCAAATAATTACCTAATTAAAATTTGGTAAGAGGGTAATTTTTTATCTACGCTTTAGAAATGAACACCTGACATTGAAATAAAACTAGTTTTAACGGATTTAAATCGCGTATATTATTGATTTTTATCATCCCGACGTTTCGAGCACTTTACAGCGTTCGTGGTCAGTTGCGAAGTTACATTTAGGGTTACTTTTTTTAGAGGACGCAATTTTATTTTTTTTAGAGATGGGTTCAACGTAGGTAAGGTTAAAACTTAGTTTATAGGATCACCTTTGTCCCACTGACGCCTTCTTAGAAAAGGGGGTTGAAACTTCTTTACTACTTCGTGACAAAGTACGAAAGAAGAAAAAAAAATCTTAACTTTATTCAGAAATTAAGATACACTTATACATATTTATCTACAGGAAAGTTTCGACTTTCTACAGCGCGTTGTATAACGGAATAAAATGATACAATTACTAACAGTTTAGATTATCATTACCTATATTAAATTTTAGGCACCTACCATAGTTTAAGTCAGATTGGTTTCTAAATAATAAATAACTCAATAATATTCAATAAACAAATAGCATCAGTGAATGGGCATTCAAAAGCAATGAATTACTCGATAACAATTTAGCCCAGTATAAACTAATGCGATGAAAAGTCAATATAATCGTCATAGTTTTCACTGTAAGGACTCTTTCACATGAAACACTCATTTTAATCAGGTAAAACCGTCGCGACTTCAATTCGTTTTTCGATATTCAGCTATACTAATACACATAGGAATTTTAAGTGTTTCTACATAATATATACACTTTCAAATCGTCATTACAAAAAAAACATATTATTCATAAATTCAATGGGATTTATTATTGGATTCTTTAATTATCATTTATGTCTTGATGTATGTTAATATGTTCGAGCTTTAAAATGAAAATTTTCATCATGTTTATTTTCTCCTCCGGAGTGTGATGTCAATAAATATGAACATGGCGGGTTTAAACTGTTGTTAAAACTTTTTAGTCCTTATTTAAAGTCAGGGATTAATAATAATCTGTATTCTGATTTATTCTGCCAGCGTACGATTATATCACGTCCTAATGATAACAACCAATGCCTCAATCGGCGACTGTAAGCAAAACAACAACCAACAGCCATTTAGTAGTCATTAAGCGATCGGCAATTTGATACCACCAAAGCCAGGGACAATTTATCATCATTATAGTATCTTTAATATAAAAACTTTGAAATTCCTCTATTTTTAAGAGTGATAGCAAAATACGTGATTAGTAAAAGTTGAAATAATGTTTGACATGTTATTGAAAAGTTGATACGCAATTTGAACGATGAATCGTTTTATTATTTTCATATTTTCTTCTATATTTATCGCCATAACTTTTCAGGTTTGTACATTGTTTACGTGTTCTTATTTATCAATTCTTTAAAGAAACTGACAATTAAATGAGAAATATTTGTAAATCTTATACTTCACTTCTTCTTCTTCTACTTCATCTAACAAAAGGCCACTGAATTCTATAATTTTTCAAACTTATTAATACTTTCTTTAATAAAAAAATAATATCAAAGGCAAAGCTGCAGAAGATCTCTCAACTATATCTTTATATACTTACACATCACAAATTATAATTAAAAAATTTCAGACAACAGACTTCCAGGACAACCTAATAAATGGCTACAGGACGTTAATAGCGGACATTCAAGTCCGGACGCAGAAGTCCCGCGAAGACATGGACACCCTCGTGTCGCAGATCAAACTGCTGATGAAGAACGAGGCGGACAAAGCCATCAACTACATGACGATATATCTTGAACAGATATCTCTGTATTTTCAGGTATTTTCATTGTTAAATTTTAAATCGTGGTAGATTTCTAAATAGATTTTAGGCGGTTGATAATATTGTGATAATTGTTCGATTTTTTTATATGAGTCGCTAAAAGTAGTTTGCATAACTTTTGTATTCTCAATTACTTGTTGGTTGTTGATACAACCTTTTGTTTTGTATGAAAAATATAAGCGGTGATTTTGATCAGCAAATTAGTCGAACCATTCATAAGAATGTTTTATATCTGACTTTACGAATATAATAAGATAATAATAAGATTTATATCTGACTTTACGAATACACTAATATAGTTCCTATGCAACTATTTTTTATACTTGCAAAAACTTGTAATCGGACTAAAAACAGAAAAAAATAAAACCTGAAACCGACATTAGAACACAATTTATCAAGAAAACGACTTAAAAAATATTAGCTTCATTGAACAAACGGAACAACCGTAACATAAATATGAGGTCTATTTCCAAGAGAAAAGAGAAAAATAGCGGAATAAGAACGGTCCATTAACCGGCAGTCAGCCTCTTAGCCTAAGGACTGGTGCACACGAGCTGGCTACTGCGGTGCATTCTAAGAGCTCTTTGTGGTAAAAACAGTAAATATATCTAGAAGACTAATATAGGAATCATGGATGTATATTATTTAGACAGTAGGTGCCTTATTTTTATTAAGAAACAAGTTCTGTCTAAGTTCAGTTTTACCTAAGCGTATATACAAAGGTAATCTCTGAATCTTCTAATCGAATTCTAAAACACCTATTATAACGTATAGGTATTATGTTTCTTTATACAAAATGGTGGCCCTACGCTGACGAAACCATCCGAAAACTTAATAAATTATCTATAATCTTAAAAACAATAATCTTATTCAATGAAATTAAAATTTGAATTTATACTCTAACAAATATATTGTGCAGCAATTACTCAGCACAGCAAAAAGACCGCTCGAACCGCTTAAAACGTTGCTGCAAGATTTACTTACATTTCAGGTAATAATTCACGATCGTAAACCCCGCAACGGCACTTACTGCAAGGAGAGCATTGTTAAGCTGCTCGGGGAGAATCTACAGCTGGCTGATGAGAACGTGACCTTATGCTTAGCCTTGGGCTATCAGCGGGTGCAAAGGCTGCCAGGTGAGATAAATTGTATCGCATCCTAACTAGCCAACTGCGTACTACCAATGCAGTATGTTTTATCTGTAGAATAGGGTGTTTAGTTTTCTAGTGTTTTACGGTATGATAAGCTTTTCTAATTTAATGAATGACTAATGTTGGGTTTAGAGTTTTTTATTAAGAAAAAATTCTAAACTACTACTGTTTATTTTTTATTTGTTTATCACATCGATGGTTGACGGTTCGTATATCATATCTATAGAAACATCTTAACTTATGTTAAGCTACTTAACGTATTTAAATGCAGTTTTCAGTACTGCATATGCAATATACAGAGTGGTTTATTCGTTTACTTGTAAACGAATAGGAGAGATAAGCTGAATATTTTAACGATTAATATATGTATATGTTATGCCGTAACAAATATATTTTATACGCTTAAAAACATACGTAACATTATCAATATCATATAGGTATATTTGGCTTAACTTGAACATTTTATAT
>DVXP01002336.1:0-12927 GCA_018235645.1 Junonia grisea | reverse complement strand
GATGTATTTTGCTTTTGACAAAAGGGATCTATTTCCAAAATGCATAATGTATAATACTTAATACTAAAAAAGCCCTTAGTGACTTCAGAAATTACAAGAATTTTATGATAGATCACTTTTATTCTTTATTCGAAATTGACGACAGCGTTGGCGCAGTGGTCACTGCAACTGACTGAAGCGCTAATAGTCACGGGTTCGATCCCCGTTCGTGACAGACTTATGTATTGGCCATATGGATATCTGTCGTGGGTATTTGTGTTGTGTGTTCCGGACTTCCGGACCCCCGACACAAGATCCAATAATCTTACTGTGGGGCCGTTGAGTGTGTAGCGTTTATTTAATTCAATATGTGCCAAATTTCAAAATGGATGCAAAATTTAAAGAATAAGTTTTTTGAGGAATAATGAATGTTTGATGCACTGTCACATGAGAATTTGATGTCGACTGATTAGAATAACATATAGGATATTTTTTGTGTGAATGCTAATAAAGGAACGTCCTGTAAATTTGTGGGACTGTAAATGTGCTGGGCCCCTCTTCTATCTTAATCCACTACGCTGCTCCACTGCAGTTTGGCAGAAACATGCGTCAGATTTTCTTCCGACACACAAAACAAATGTAGCACTTGATAATTTAGCTAGCCATAGTCTGGTGAGGGTAGTAGTATATTTAAATTTGGAGAGACAGAAATAATTGGATTTAACAAAAAACAACAAACAACCGACCACAAGGGAGTAGAAGCCAGAAAAAGAGGTTACAAAGTTTGACAGTGTCGGATATTTTACGCAAAGTAAAAGCAACTTTATTGTCATATTTTTAGGATATATTATTGTTTGAGGGATTCAAGTTTTGCATAATAGATTGATATTATAACTTTTTATGTTTTAGAACCAAATAACTTTCATATGTCGATCAATTTAAATGTACATATACATTTACTTATTTTTTATTTATTTGTTTATTTAAACAAACAAAAGACTTAATTACAATAATCCGTCTAAATATGCATAAGTAACTAATATTATGTTAAATAAAATACAGAATGGTTAGGAAGACTGATGCCTAAACTAGGAGACCTGTATCTTAGGTCACCAGTCGTCCGCCCCGTACAATTTATTAATAACAACTACTACATAATTATGTTACTTGTTTCGAGATATTGATGGTAATGAAGATGCAGAGTATAAATAATATTAAACAATTTCTAAATATATTAAACAAATTCAAGATGCATATAATGTGTCTTGTGTAGTATTGTAACAAAAGTGCGGATTCAATACTAATTAATATGGAAGTGATCCTGTGCCTAATTATATGATTTTGAGTAATTCCTCAGTACCATTATAATCAAGTGATCGAAGCCAGCGAGAAACAGTGTTTTTACATTTGTAGCGAGAGAGGGGATGGATGTGTAAAATTTGATTTAGTTTGTTGTAAAGGTGGCCGCCGAGAAAACAAAAAAACTTGTGTGAAAACCATGTGTTGAAAAGAGAAGTGGAACATGCTTTTATATTTCTTCGTTTATGTGTAATGTCCGGGTCGTATGGAGTCATTGAATGTTGCCTTAGAATTGTGTGAAGGATAAAAAGTTGACGTACACTGAGAATCTCACAGATTTGATACAAAGAAGTGGTGGGATGGAAGAAAGAAAGATTAAAGCTTACTTTTAGGATTGCCCTCTGAGCTCGTTCTAATTCAAGCATATATGTTTTACAAGAACCACCCCAGGTAGTTATTCCAAAAGTAAGTATGGATTGGCAGAGGGCATAATAAACGGATTTAATAACCTTTACATCAGCAATGTGTCTAAGATGTTTAAATATATAGATAAGTTTCCTTAGTCGAAGAGAGAGAAGGTTGATGTGTTGTTTAAAGGAGAGGGTATTGTCTATTACTATGCCTAAGTATTTGATAGAAGAAGTACTTTGGAGAGAAGAACAAGAGCAGTTTGGGGATAGTGGAGAATAGCAAACATGAGCGGTCAAAGAGTAGTTTCGAATTACACTTAAATTGTAATTTCTTAAAGAAAATGTCATATATTTAGTTTTATCGACGTTAAGAGTCAGGAGATTTTGAGATAGCCATTTTGTGATTATGTTTAGACCATTTTGAGCACTGGAAAACACCTGTTCCCATGAATCTCCTTTAAAAAGTAGCGCAGTATCGTCAGCAAAAGCTACGATTTTGCCATTGTTTAATTCTAGGTGACACAATTCATTGATATAAATTAAGAATAGAGTGGGTCCAAGTACACTACCCTGTGGAACGCCATAGGAGACAGGTAGGTCGTCGCTTACATAATCCCCTATTCTAACTCTCTGACAGCGCCCTGAAAGGTAGTCTGTGAACAAATTCAATTGCGTACCGCGAATCCCTAAGCATTCTAATCTCCTTATTAATATAGGAATAGAAACTGTGTCAAAAGCCCTAGCCAAATCGAGAAAAACACCAATAGTCTTTTGTTTACTATCCAACGATCTAACCAGAAAATCAACAAGTTCATGAACTGCGTCGTTGGTGGATTTCCCCGAACGAAATCCGTATTGGGTACAAGCAAGGAGATTATTAACTTCAAGATATTTTACCAATCTTGAGTTTAAAATTTTCTCTAGGATTTTGGAGAGGGTTGGTAATAAAGATATTGGTCTGTAATTTTTGACACAGTTTTTATTACCTGATTTGTAAATAGGACGAATTTCAGATAACTTAAAGGCATTTGGAAAAACACCTGTAGACATCGATAAGTTACAGATAAAAGTTATGGGAACTATAAGTATTTTTCTGTAGCGTTTGAGAAAGGAGGCAGAAATATTACTTCGACCTGGAGCAGAATTTGATTTTAGACCCATAATAAGCCGGTCCACTTCTGCTTCATAGGTAGGTCGGAGGAAAAAGGAGTGAGGAAAAGAAGAGGGGATTAGAGGAAGACTATTGTTTTGACTATCATTGAGCTTTGATACCTTTTCAGCGAGTATTTTACCAGTGTTAGCAAAATAATCGTTAATGGCATTGACTGATTCCTTAGGGTCACCTTCCAAAATTAGTCCAGTAGCAGAAGAGATGTTTTTGTTTGAATTGGTTATATTTTTTATAGCATCCCAAAGTTTTTTGTTATTGTAGCCAGCTTTTGCGAGTTTATCTTTTTCAAATGTCCGTTTAAGATTTTTTAGCAAAGAATTGCAAAAGTTACGATATCTTAAGTATGTTTCTTTTAAAATTGTATCATCAGGATTTTTTTTACATTTTAAGTGAAGCCTATCTCTTTTCCTCATGCATTTAATTAAGCCTGGCGTAATCCAAGGTTTCAGCGGTCTTTTATTTTTCGGCAAGGTGACAATGACTGTATTTGATAAAATCATAGAGCTCAAAGTATTTGTAAGGAAGGAAACCGCATCATTGACATCAGTATAGTTGTAAAAGTTAGAAAAATCAATATTATCCATAGATTGGTCAAGAGAATTATAGTTGATTTGGTTTACTGTATGTAATTGAGAAATTCTATTCAGTATGAGGTCCAATGAAAAGATTAAAGTAAAATGATCGGTAATTGAAGTTTGGGCAACAAAACAATATGCAGAGAACTTAGATCTCAGTATCACGTGATCGAGGCAGGTGTGAGTGTGTGTAGGCAGCGAGTGGGCTGGTAACATACCATGAGAAGCTAGAAGGTTTAAGTATGTGTTGGCTCGGTTATCGGTGGTAGTTGGAGAAATATCAATGTTAACATCACCAACTAGTATGAGATTTTTGAAATTAGAGTATACAAGTAGGATATCGTGTAGTGATTTTAGAAAATTTGATACGTCTCTCTCACCTGGTGGACGATAAATAGCAAGTATTAATGTATCAATATTAATAGTAATTGCAAGACAATTAGCATCAGAAAGCAGAGGTTCGGATACCGAGTTTTTAATATCAGTTCGACAATACACTACTACACCTTCGTTTTGAGTTAGATTCTTACTAGTGCTTGAATGCACGTAACCCTCAATTGCAGGAATAAAGCTGGTGGTAGGCAGCCAGCATTCTGTCAGCACGATGAGATCATAATCAATTTTAGTCCGATGTAATAAAGTGTGGAAGTTGTTAGAGTTACATTTAATGCTTCTAATATTTTGTATTATTATATTTAGAGATCTCGCGGTTTGAGGTAAGAAGTTGATGCATTCTTCAACACTACCAGTCGATGAGGAGGCTACAGATATCTCATCAATCTCAGAATTTATATTATCTGTTACGAATAGGCCTTTTGTAATTAAATAAAACCATGACACAGAAGTATAATGACAAATAATAATATAGCAGAGTGAATGGTATAATTAAATTGGTATAAAAGTGAAAGAAGTAATAGACTCGAAAATATAATATTTTGTAATTGCAATTATGGTAATAAATGTTTATAGTAAGTGTACCTAAATCACAACTAAAATAGCGAGTAAAAGTATGTTGTATTAACGTAAATTTTAAGACTGGGAGCTCGCTATACATAAAAAAATAAGATAGTTTGCATATGCTCGTTTGTAGTACTAATTTAACATTATATAGAAAACATAAGAGTATGACATGTATGTAGTAAGTATTGTACTGTAAATAAAAGTAAGTAAATTTTAAAACAAACAAAAGTAACATTTTGGTAAAGAAAACAACAAAAATTAATAAAGAAATAATAATAAACAGTCATTTTTCACTTAGTCTAGCAACATCTTCATAGCAGGTGATGAGTACTGCAGGGGAGCCTTCTCTGAGCCGTAAATATATTTTTCCATAGGAAGTCCAACAGCTGCTTGTTTGATGCTTTTTTGAGTATTCACGCGCCAGGAAATATAACCTCCTCGCCTCAGTTGTTAGCGACTCAGATACAAAAATTGGCTTAGTAGGTCCTTCTAATTTCAAGAGACTTGTGTTTAATTTTCCAGACATATTATTTTCCTTGTTAAATAATTTTGTGGATTTTATAATGTTTTCCTTAGTTTTGGTCGTAGTAAACTCAATAATAATGGGACTTACTTTGTCCGGGTTTCCTTTAGGACGATATAAATCGCGTATATCCGAGTCCGATATGGGTTGATTAACAATCACACCTAACTGTTTCACGATTTTGTAAAGATTTTCTTTAGTTTCTTTAGGCTGCACAGGGACATTTCTTACTTCAATCGACGAGGATTTATATTTTTTTTCCATAAATTCAATTTTCCGTTCCAAGGTCAGTATACGGTTTTTGTAAGATTCATTTTCACGTTGAACTTTATCAAGGGAATTTAATACATCGTCGTATTTTTGGGACATAAATTCGATAGCCTTTTGAATTTCCAAATTTTGTTCCTTTATAGTCAACATATCCCGCTTAAATAACTGAAATTCCTTATTTTGTTGATGTTTTAAGTCCGATATTAGTTCTTTAATTTCGTAAGTACTTGTATCTGTATGTTTACGCTTGTATCGACGCGCAACAAAGGACATATTGTCGTCATTATCGGTATTTATTTTTTCTGAAGATGCAGTATCGGAATCTTGTGCAACTGACAGCAAATTGTACGAGTTATGGACAGGAAGTTCCTGTGACGGTGAACGTTGAGAAGACATTATTAAGTAAAAGAACTTCAGATATTTAGACACAGGCGACAGCGTTGAAGTAAAATAAGTTTGCAATTATAACTGCCGGTACTATTTAATAATCGTTAGCAAAGAAAAATAAGCCTTATCTTCACGGAGCGATGATCCACTTTGGCCGTACAATGAGTTGTTCACTGTTATCAGCGCTCAGGTATATTCGTTGGGACGATGCACCGCGCACTATTGTAACAAAACGGTATAAACAGAAAAGTTTTTAACACTTTTTTGATGTTGTTGGTATCACTTTTAATAAACGAAGACACTTGATAACATTACAATAAGGTATAATCTTCCTTTTGGTTGTAGTTTCAAGAAAAACACCGAATATATACTATTTTTAATTTCAATTTTACGACGGAGCGCACACAAAACAATGTTAAACGTTCGGAGTCCAAGCGGGGGGGGGGGAATGTGAATAAAAACGAGATTAAGGTGCAGACGAAGTCATTGACAGGAGCTAGCCTTGTATGTAATGATAAATGTTATTTATTTCAGTGCTAAATCACTATTCGCGATACCCAAAAACGAAGAGTTCGTATACATAAGCGCAGAAGGCGACAGAGACTGCGCGCGTGATGTCAGCTCGCTCATACGCGGCCTGGTGCAGCTGTGCGCGGGGGCGGAGCCCGAGGGGCCGCCGGAGAGGGGCTCCTTCAGGCAGTTCCTGCAGGGACACCTAGACCTGGCCTTCGGGGAGGGCTTCGATGATAATGTTGGTAAATACGCCATGAGCACATCGTTCTTTGAGGTGAGTCTTGCCTAAAAATGTTTTTTTTTGGTTTGTGAAAGTTTGTTAACCTTAAAAAGAATTAGTAATCGGGTGACTGAGCTTTGCCCGATTTCTTTTGACGCATTCTTGTTGAGTTTTGATACACCAATAAACTAACAAAGCGAGATGTTATCTAAATACAAAATTCTTCGACCTTTTTCCGAGATATAGAGCGATATATTCACTAGTTATACAGGGTCAATGCGGATCATATGTAGTGCGTACTAATAAAAACTACGTATATTATTCCTATTCGAAAACACTTCAAACCAGTAGAAAAAGAAATAATACGAAAAATACAAAAACACTTTTTTTGAACAAATTTAATTAAACAAGCTTAATAGTAGATAGGAATAAAATGTAAACAGCCTGTAAATTATTTTCATAGTAATGAATAGTAGGCTGAATTCACTCACACAGAAGAGCGAATGTGATTGTGTGCGTGTACTGCCTTGCTGCTATACCAAACAAA
Organism: Junonia grisea; assembly: GCA_018235645.1. Classification (NCBI taxonomy): domain Eukaryota; kingdom Metazoa; phylum Arthropoda; class Insecta; order Lepidoptera; family Nymphalidae; genus Junonia; species Junonia grisea. Next base: position 6,073 of record DVXP01002336.1, on the reverse strand, counting down.
ACACTTTGATACTTTTATTTTACTCCGCATATTTAGTTATAGTAAATTATGTGTAACGATAAAACTACCAATACTTTTAATAAATACTAATAGCACTCGTACTTTTGTTACGTAATATTACTTAGAAGTAAAAACTGAAAAACACGTTTTTTTGTATATTGGTTAAAAAAATGTGTGTCTAAGTGTGATAGAGGTCTCGTTGGGATCGATTGGTGACTTAAAATAAAAGGATTGATGAACAAATAGTTTATTTTTTAAGAAATAGGGTGGATAATGAAGTATGTTTGTATTTGTAATAGCGGAAACCCTAAAATCTCAAAAAAATTAAAATAATAAAAAAAAATACTAAACAAGGGCTCAAAAATTTTCAATCGCGTTAATGCATTCGTTGTTATAAAATATACATCATGTGAAAACTGAGCTAAACCTTAAAAACTGTCTAGGGACAAAACTACTGATCCGATTTAAATAATTTTTTGTGTATGACCTTGAAATCGTATTTCGTTTAAACACTTTCAATTAAAACACACAACCTGTATATAATTATAAAGATATATTGATGCAAAATTACTGCATTCATTTCCAAAGCCACAAAAAAATTACCTTCTAACCTAATGCATAATTGTGATCTTTGTTGGAACAATGATATACTACTCAGTTTACTTTGCTTACTTCCAGCTACCCAGCGCGTCATCATGGCGCTTAGCGGCGCGGGCGTTAGCACCGATATACCTACAGACTACATCAGCTAGTGACGAAGATCCCGGGGCGTTGTTCGACGCGCTAGCCACCGACGTGCGGTTCTCACAGGCGAGGTGTGCTAAGGTATGACTCTTGTCTGTGTACCAACTGACCCTACCCACCCCCAGCTATTCAGCGTGTCATCATGGCGTCTAACTACCCGTGCATTAGTACCGTTATACCTACACACTACCTCCACCAGTGATGAAGAGCCTGGAGCGTTGTTCGACGCGCTAGCCACCGACGTGCGGTTCTGACAGGCGAGGTGTGCTAAGATAAGATTGTTGTCTGTATACCAACTAACCCCATCCTCCCCCTAGCTATCCAACGCTTCCATCGTTTATCAATTCAAAAAAATTTAAAAGTAAATAAAAAGTTTAAACAATTTAGTAATTAAGTATTTGTACGTATAAGTAAGTATAAGTTGTTAAACAGTTTGAGCTTTTAAATTTTGTCGTTTTTTATATGTTGTCTAAAAATAACCTTAATTTTGCTGTGCATCTGCTAGTATACATTAATTTCAAACGTATCTTCATCGTCAGGATGGCCGAGCGGTCTAAGGCGCTGCGTTCAGGTCGCAGTCCACTTCTGTGGGCGTGGGTTCGAATCCCACTTCTGACAGATATTTTTTGTCAGTTTTTAATGTTAAAATAAACTTTTAATATAAAGTAAATTAATGTTCTTTTGTTTTCTAATAAAAATAAGTTATATCTATTTATACTTGTAAAAAAGGTGTTCTTAATTTTTATTCGCACTTTTATATGGCAAAATTATTAAGTATTCACTGTCGAAAGTGTTATTTTATTTTGTAGAATAATATGTCTACGTGTTTTTTACTGAAGTGAATTTTATTATTATCACTAGATTTTCCAAATTTATCAAAGATTTGTCAAAAAATCATTTAGAAAAAGATCAAACTTAGGACAAGTTTTTTCTTCTTCGGGTATCGTTGCAAAGACAGTTTTTTTTAATCGGTTAGGTTATTTGTAATCTGTAACAATAATATGAAGTTTATTTGTAAGATTATATGCAGGGGATAATATCCAAAACCGTCGATTTGAATAATTATTTTTGCGTTAGACAGTTCTTTTATTGAAAAAGGTTTATAAGCTATATAAAATCGTGTTACGATGTATAGGAGAGAAGCCAAGCGCGAGTGAAACCTCTACGGGCAGCTTGTGCACTATATGACCGATAAACTCAGGTTTAACGTTTATACAAACGAACTTTTACTCTTAACATATTAAACTGTGGCTTTGTTTCAGGTTTTACCAATCGCACAAGCTTCGTACGCTGAAGGCTTGCCACCTCACTACTCTAGTCAACATCATGCCCACAAGGTAATTTATATCTTTAGTTTTTTGTTTTTGTAAATTTTGTTTTTTTCATTTTAATTTGCAAAGGTACTTTTGAATATACATTTCAAAACTCAAATTCTTTATGTATCCAAACGGACTTAAACTAAGTTATCCTTCAAGAGAAGACAAATGGGAGTTATACTGAAGTTTCGAATGTAGAGGTTTTGCCAAGAAAATTAGGTTAAAAATTCTTTACTAACATTAGGTAAGTATAATTCAGTAAATGTAGTCTTTTAGCGTTTAAAACTTCATCATTAAGTAGCATTTTTTTTTCGTTGTTTTATGTATCTTCCTTGCTATCAACTTTAAATAATAACGAAGTATTATCAGCAAACAGTACAATATCAGAGATACCATTAACATAAAAAGGAAAGTCATCAAGTCATACATATCATACACAGAAGGAGATCCAAAATTGATCCTTGTGGAATGCCTCTTTGTAGAACTCATCCAAAAGCCTTGGTTTCATTTATGGCGACTTCCTGAATTCTATCGTTTAGATATCGATTAGATGAAGTAACAATGTTAGTATGTACTATGAAGTAAAGACTTTATCTTAAAACCATAATAATTTAGTGTATCTATGTATAACAATCAATCAAATCAAACGTTTTGGATAGAATACAAAAAATTCCAAAATCCCAATATCTTTTTGTGACTTCTCACAAGCATCTATAAAATGTTTAAGGAGAGTAACTTACGCCGTGGTCAAAGAAAGACCTTTGGTTGTGTTTAAAAAAATTATAAACGTTAAATAAAAAAGATAACTTTTCAGAATTTTTACTAAATGATGGTAATCATTTAGTAAAAAAATATAGAAATCAGAGCTAGTTGCAAGGATCGCTCTTAATCCAATCACCAGTTAAACTCGGTGTATCATCGGTCAGGTGAGCGTGGCGCTGGGCGTGGTGGAGGCGATGGCGCGCGGCCCACTGGCGGCCGGCGCCAGAGTGCGCCTGCGCGCCGCCTGCAGCGCCGTGTGGCGCGCGCGCCGCCTGTGCGAAGCGCCCTCGCTCACCGCGCACCCCTGCATACACCCGCAGCAGTGAGTACACTAGCGCACTGACTACCACTAACTGAAGTGGAATATGGATAGTATTGTCTACGACAGGCAGTTATATATGCAACAGTATGTATTATCTGAAGTAATTAATATCACCCATTTGTAATACTGAGCTGAGACCACCATCTGTTGCTGTTTAAAACAACCATAAAAGGCAAAGATACCCGCCGTGGCGAGTATTATCCGCAACTGCTATAACGGTGACTATTATTCGCAGCAGACTACTATTCACAGTAATATAAACTACAAATATGACAAATGCAAAAAAACTCCTTCCACAATGCTTATGACAAGACGAATCCTCAACTTTAATCTAGACATTAAAACCAAACTTCGTTTCCACAGCGACAACAGCAAGGAGCACTCGTCCGGCGTGCGCTACATTAGCGCCTGCAACTGCGGGCGCACCAAGTGCTCGCGCGACGACCCCTACACCGTGAAGAAGGCCAACTACGCCTTCTACTCGTACGCGGCGGACGAGTGCGGCGTCTGCAACACGCTGCAGAGCGTCGACTTCCCCGTGTTCCAGCCCTCCACGCCGAGCTTCAGGTGGGATGTGAATGTGTTTACCGTGAGGAAGGCCAACTACGCCTTCTACTCGTACGCGGCGGACGAGTGCGGCGTCTGCAACACGCTGCAGAGTAGCTCCTCGTCGTAGAAAATGACGTCGAAACAGCCTTAAAACGACGTGGTATCTTACCTTAAGGGGTGACTTATGAGCATTTTAAGGTCTTATCACATATCATCTCATTATATCATAACATAGTGTAATTTGAACCACAAACATAAGTCACTACTTGACATAATAGTTTAAAATATTTCGACCAATTTGTCTTAATTATTTTTTCAGAGCGGCCTCCGTCAAAGGCTCGACCGAGGAAGGCGCAGAGGACAACAAGGACGTGGTCGACGACGAGTCGCCCGTGGGCGCGCTTACGTCGCCCGTGTCTCGGTCGTGGTCACCTCCAGACGAGCTGTCTCCAGGGTCGGTGAGGGATGACGATGATGATGAACCACCCGCTGATGATGACGGGTTGGAGCTCGTGCCGGTACAGGGGAATACCACGTCTGGTAGGTTTTATTATCTATTAGCTTTTGCTTCTTAGTTTAGGGGGATGACGCTTGATGTTGAGTTAAAATGTGGTCTATAATCTTCATCGTTCCTTTTTACCTTTATATTGAAATACTTCGAAATTAATTCAAATGTTGAGACGTGAAATTGTATCACAAATGTAGAAAGATTAACAAATGTGTCTCATTTATATGCCTGTTACATTTTGTAGAGTTTTGTTCGTTATGCTGCAAGACCGTTTAGATATTGTTTTACTGTTTAGTGCTAATTCTTTGGATGTCACTTACTTTACGTGTACAAAACTTAAGAAGGATTATATAATCTAACAATAATTACATTTGCACCACAGAGAAAGCAATCAGCCGTCAGCCATCCACAACCGAGTACCTCCCAGGCATGCTCCACACAGCTAGCCCAGCCGCCCTACTACCGGCGTTCCCCAGCTGGGCCCTACTCTGCCTCGGCGCATCCTCCCTCTACTCCCACAGTGCTGGGCTTCCTGAGCACCTGCAGCCGGGCTTCCTACCACATACCAACTACCTGCTGCCGTGGGATTGTGCGGTGCGGCTCGACTGGCGGCCCCCGAGACCACGACGTCCACCACATCCCCACGCTCCCCATGCGCATGTGCATACCGCGCCGCTGACGGTCAAGATCTTTATCGGATTTGAATATGAGTGCCCGAGGGGACATAGGTGAGTGTGTATATTGGTTTCTCTCGAGAATATTAAAAGTAAAGTAGACTATAGGAAGTAAGTTTAGTGACAGCCTGGCGGAGAGCGACGCGAGGTTCTACGACCGGACTCGCGTCCTTCGTCAATACGGCGGAAGTGCGTCCTATCCTGTCAGTGAGCCTTCAGAGCGCTCAGGCGACAAGAGCAGCAAAGGGCTCTCACGACGTAGTGCGCTCGCCTTCGTAGAGATCGGTACACGGATAAACAAGTCTTGAGTACGATCTTGCCGGCCTTCGAGGCCTGGATGCCTAAGAAGCGACGAGTCACCTTCCGACTTACACAGGTGCTGACCGGTCCCGGTTGCTTTGGAGAGTACCTGTGGAATCCGACGCGAGGCGACGGCGGTTTGACAACACTGCGGGGCGGACTAAGACACTGCCCAGCACACGCTACAGGCGTGTTCCGCGTGAACCGCGGAGAGGCAGGTCTTGGTGGAGGAAATTGCGCGAAACCTCTCCCTGCGAGTAGTCGTGTTAACGATGCTACACAAGTAATTGTTGTTGGAGGCTGTAGTCTCTTTCTGTACTGTCATGGTCCAGAAAGAGCTCCAGCTGGGTGGGCTCAGGAGAAGGCCTATCTCGAGCCTATCACGTCGTCACGCCCAGACGGGACATCTTCCCGGCTTCCAAGCCCCATTGCCTGGTTCGGAATAAATAGGGCATTCCCTCCGGTCGTGTGTGCGTGAGTTTATGTACGCACCAGCGAGGAGTGTGAGGAGAGGAGACTCTCACATGAGGTGGGAGTCCGATATCTATAAATTTACATATCTATTGCCATTTTTGGATGTCTTTGCCATTTTTGGTCCTTCGAGTCCGATGAACTGTTTAACTTATAATTATATGGAAGTGAATTCAGTAACATAATTTTAGTCAATGCTAGTTAATGTTAGTGTATTAAACAATAAAACATTAAACAAACCAATGAACAAGGAACTTGTGTACAGGTTCATGATGTCGTCCCCGGACACGGTGGTGAACGGCGGTGGCGGCGCGTGGGGGCGCGAGGCGAGCCAGGCGGGCGCGCGCCTCGCCGGCAGCAGCATGCCGCTGTACGCCGCCTGCGTGTGCCGCGCGCACGTGCTGGCCCAGCTGACCCGCCTGCACGT
>DVXP01002335.1:0-12928 GCA_018235645.1 Junonia grisea | reverse complement strand
CTTAAAAATATAAAAAATCTCAAAAATGAGAATTCTCACAAAATGTATGGTGAGAATATTGGTAGTAAGAATCACCGTTCCAATAACTATTGCTTCTTTGATAGTATGTACATTTTGGCCATGGTGCAGAATAAACAGAAATGAGTAGGTACAGATTATATTACAATGTTTATCATAAGATAAGCCGTGTATATGGACTGAGCAAATATTTGCTTAATATTTGTTCAATGTCAAAAATGTATTAGCGTATAATATCATTCTTATTTTAAAACCTTATGTCGATACCATAAACACGAAGAAAAAATTACATAATTTTTTTAATTGTCTTTTTATAATCGTAATTTCAAAGTCGCCAGTTCATCGTTATGACAATAAACAATATTTCTTATGTCCGTTCGTATATTTAAAAATAAAACATGGCTATGTGCAACAAGGTCGAAAAAAATATATGCATAATCATGCAAATGCGAATAATGAAATGTCTGGATGTGTGCAACGGCTATTAATTAGGATGTGAAACAAAAATACGTATATATTTCTGTAGTACATGTATTTGCATATTGTCGAGTGTTGACTGTTGACTGTTTTTATTAATTATAGATATATTTTGCATAAAAATCTAGGTATCTATTTACCTTTTGAGGAATTTCGTAAAATCCATCATATGTACACTGCAGAAGGCATATTCCTGCTGATTTTCATGTCTCTAGGTATTACGGTATATAGATGTGTTAATGAGTCATTCTATCATCCTAGGAAACCATAGATTAAGATGTTTGTGTTAGTAATATAAGTGAAGTATACGATTAATAATAATTTTAATAATATTGTACTTGATCATTCACATAGGGAAATATGCGATTACATTTAGAAAGAGAAATTTATCGTCATTTCTAAGTAACTATATTTTCGAAATTTTTGTATGAATCAGCGAATTAAATCCATAACAATGCTATAGAACTATAAATCGACAAACGATTTACCTAAACGGTTGTAGTCTAACACTATCGCATTACAAATTAAAAAAAATCTATCTTTTAATAAATCTTTAAAAATCAAAATAACGCCCAGTTTTAATAAAACCGTTTTATATTTTGATAGCGATAGTGTTCGTTAATCCCACAGGATACAATCAAGACACAACTATATCCACAGTCCACGTGAATGAAGACACGGGAACAGCACTTGAGATAACAAGTTTGTTTAAGACTAACTGATAATTTCATTTCGAACGATACTACGCGGTTGTTTCACACCTGTTAAAATATTCTGAACTACTAGTATGTGCATGATGGTTTGTCCAACGTTGTGGTTAAAAATATGTATAGTTCTACCTGTTATAAAAGACTCCTCCTCAAAAGTAAAAGAGGAGTGGAAGGTTAAACGAAATCTGAAATTGATACTTATGAGGGTAGAACGTTTTTAAAAAATAACCAAGTAAAGACTCGTTAAATAAAACTGAAAATTTACTTAACAAAATAATATTACAAAGAAATTTTCAGAAGACATTTTTTCTTAGTAATCTGCTTAACCTCATTTGATACCGTTCAAGTTTCAACATCACATTGACACAGAAAGAAAGGCGATAACCCTTTCTATATAGATACGTAACCCAATTGAGGCCCATATCACTAAATAAACATAATAAAAGTTTGAGATTCGGTTATTGATCGTAAAGAGGTCAGATGTTCAGTTTTGGTGACAAAATAGTAGAGTTTAGGCTTGATTGTGATCATTTTGGTGCCTATCTACCATATGGTTGAAAAAAATCATCAATCACTAGACGAAAGATTTAAGAAAGACATTATTTTAAAGGTACATAGTAAAATTCTAAGACACAACTATAGACTATGGTAGAAAAAAAGTTGTAACATCTCCTTGCTGGTAAGATCTTTCCTATGCAAGTCTTAATACTTATAAGGTCAAAACCGAGGCAGTATACAGCCGCTTAATAATTATGCAACACTTGTTAATTGTAAAAGGTTATAACAAATGAAAAGATGTAACTTAAGCAAAAGATTTCATGGACACACTTGACCGAAGAATTGAAAGACAGTTTGCGAAAGGAATTACGAATTCCAGCTAATGTCCTGTTTGCTCAAAGCGGACAAAATACATAATACACAAAGTATTAACACAAAACAACTCGATTTGGAATACGTGACAAGATGTCAAAGCCAAGGCTAGCGGACGGTGCGACACGACCAACATATTTTGAACCTTATCTCCAAACACGCTAAGGATTCAGAGGTTATCGTGTACTCGAAATGAGTACTATTTATAATAATACGGAAACGTCAGAACTTCAAATGGCGCGCTTCGAGCAATTATCTTGACAAATGCTTCGCTAACGAAGCGGGCTGACATGTTCCATATTTGATGCGCGCGCGCAAGGTGATGCGACCAATGAGAAGCTAACGATCGACACAATGAGCTCTTACTTCTCCGCTTCACTAAATAGAATGCTATTTTTTTTAATAATGTGCCGGTGAAAGTTTGCTTATTAAACAAATGTGGTTGCATTGATCGCTTCATTATAATGTACGAGTATCAATGAATTATTTTAAGACTTGATTTTGTTCACAAATATTCCAATTGCAAATGCGATCGCTATTCTTATTGATCCTTAATTAAATTTACTAATTAAGGAAATATGCAAATTTCGAAAAGAACCTAGAATTTATGGGCTTGGCTTAACGTGGAGGTTGCAAATATTTGCGTTCTGGTAAGTTTATCTTATGGCTTTAATAATCTTAGTGTTTGAACATGTATGTTTGCTTGTGATGACTGCATGGTTACTTTACAACTGGACATCTTTATAATAGCTTTTATTGGGAGTTAAATGATAAGATAGGTTAGTTTTTCTTTTCGCTTTCGCGTGGCAACGTGGACCGCAGATTCGTTTAACAAAATTCAACTTTGTCGGAACAGGTTTAAGATGTTTTCGTTACGGCATGGCGCCGAGGCACATTTTTGCGGTTAACGTGTAAGCGTAAAACGCAAACATCTATTTAGTACTTTGACACACTTTTCAAATTGTAAGTTTATAATTTGATGTGACTGTTTTTGATTAGCATTTATTTAACCAAGATGACCCTGCGTTTTATTTGCTTACTAGTAAAATGGTAATTATTCTGATAATGCTCATCTTGACATATTTCAAGTTTGGTTGTTTAGTTATATGCTCAATAAAATTTACATCTTTGTTATGTGGTCTAACACAATTTAATCGACTAAATTAAAAAATCACTCAATTCGAGAGCACCCGCTAATTCATTCTGTTCAAACTCGTGTTCTCTAAAAGGCGCCATAAATCTATCGAGTAAACAGCTAGGATTTACACAACGTAAATATTTACTCTACGCAACAGCGCCACGGAACGGCCGGTATGATTCCGGGGTGACTGAAAAAAGTTTTTAATGCTGCCGGGTAACAATGATGCGGAGATGAAAATTAAAAAGAATAAATAGATGATGCGTTCCATTGCTACATAGGTGGCTAGTCGAAACCGAACTCCAGACGAGTTACGCTGTCAACTTTTCTGGTCTATCGGTATTAGAATAGAGGAGGGGACAGGGCTCAACGAAGGTTGGTCGGGTCGGATCCGTAGTGTAGTATAAAAAGGAGTGCGTGAGGAATGCGCCGGCGCGATGGCCAGGTGCAACGGCCGCGCGCCCCGCCCCCGGCTGGCATTTTTGTGCGCGCGCCTAATACGATATTAGTTTGGTAATCAAATTTGGCGCCTTCTCCTCATTTGGTGTCAACTGAAACTTAACCATCCAACCAAAAGGTACTGGAACTATATTTTTTAGCAGCATAGAATCGTGCTTCTAAACTCCTATGGTATCCTAAATGTCTACACATTGTCAAAGTAAAATAATGTTCTAGTAAGAAAGAAAATTCTTGAAAATCCACACTGATAGTACCAATTTAATAGTCAGTTCCGCACATTAGCGCTTTATTGAAACGAAATTTACACCAGGTTATCTGACTCCAAATGGTATGGACCGTTAACAATACAATGGGTTGCCAGCGAAACAACAATATAATGTGGGTCGCAGAGACACCGCCAATGCGAACAATTAAAGTCGACACCCTATCGTTTCAGGCCGCGACAGCCCATGTCTTAGATATACCGTTGTTGCTCCTTTTTTGGGTAAAATGCGCTCATTTGATTCGTTTGTCAAATGCTTATCCAAGAAATCTATTCGTGACCCCAACCTGATGTTGATTTTCATCCATTGGTATGGTTTGTCTGCCTCTTCCGTATATTTTTGTCAACTTTTTACACCAGTTTGTTGCATATTTCTGGCCAGTTTTTTAGGAATATGTTTTAACCTTTGCAAATGTTACGAGTATTTTATGTCCTTATGAGTTACATTATGTTACTGCAAATTTCTTCCAGCAGCAGTCACTACTATTTTTTTATTTATTTACGTGAATGCTATCAATTAACAAGATCTTGGTATTCCTTTTAAGCACAGGAGAACTTGAATCTTGGTAAATACATTAAAAGTTTTAAGCTAAAGGTCAGTTTTATAATTACGTCTTAAGGCGTTTTCTCTTATCAGAGCAACCCTTTCAACGGTTTTATTATGGGTTGTAATCACAAAAAAATTCAGTAATAAAGTTTGTTTTAAAGCACTTCTTGTTCGTTGCTCGATTTTTTCCCATTATCATATGTCAAGTGTTTAATTTATTTTAAATCGAAATGAATTTTTGTTTTTATATTAATTTGGATTTCATAGCCACAAAATTCAGACCAGAACGTCTAATGTTATGATACATGATAAGGGTTCTTTCTTAGTTTTCGATGTTTATCAAAGCCCTTTGTAGCAAATGTAATTTAATACTTATGCATTTAACGTTTTTGCTCTTATGGTTTTTGATATGGCGGAACGGATTTTTATAATCTTTTGGACGCTTATTGTTTTTGGGAATGTAACATTTCCAAGTTTTCATAATGTTTTTAAATGTTTGTGGTTAATGTTTTTATCACCTCGCTTCTGTTTGTGATTGTGTTTAGAGATAAATGTTCCATGCAATGTGCCCAAATTTTTTGGACAATTTTAAACTTACCACGACCATGTTTATTCGAGTTAAGAAAAAGAATTATGACTTTCAAGTAGTTCAAGGGTTTCCCAACAACGGTCGTAAGTCGGTAACTGTCAGATAACCGAATGGTACACATTTTTACCTCATTCCTCATGGTTTCACGGCAAACTGACACTTTGACAGGTAGCTGTGAAAAAAACTTTGTTTACAGCTGCTTTACTTTTAGTTTTTTTGTGGTCCACAGATAAACCAAACACGGCGATTGTTGTCTGATCTTTTGAAATGACAGTAATAGTTTTGTTGCATGTTTCGGTTTCATAGGTTTCATAGATTCCACTTTATTGTTAATAAAAATAAGATCAAAGTATTTTTCCTACGCTTGATTAGGTATACGTCCTAATAGTCCACAGTTACGATCACTTAAATCTTAATATCGAAGGTTTTATTTACAATACGAATATAGGTAAAGTAAATACTAAAGCACATAATGAAACTATTTTGATTCATATCTAAACATTCAGCATTCAGTATTCCAAAAGCGTTAGATCTACGTTTGAATCGTAACTTGTTCCGCCCTTTGTACGTAGTAATAAGGTATTTGACCTTTTGATGTCCTTAAGATAAGTTGATATGCAAAACCACATAGCGATGACGTAACACTCGTACCGTCGGAAAATTTAAAACACTGTTTATCTCGCAACTGCTCTTATTAGGTAACTCATGTTTACACATACGCTACATAATCTGAGTGTGATGTAAAAGATAAGAAATTAAAACGAAGTCCATTACAATGACCTTTCTGCGAGTGCCATGTTACTTGCTTCTGGATCGAAATCAGTGTCAAAGGCAAAAGGTTAGATTGTGAATGATTATTTGAAGATTAAGTGCTTTTAAATATTAATGACCTTTGATGCCTCTTTTAGATCTTAGAAGTGATTACGCTACGAAAGATAAAAATTAATAGATGTGTACAGATAATACCGTTAAGGAAATTCTTACCATCGTGTCTGAAGACATTAATTTAAAAAAATAATTATACATTATCAGCACATACTAGACGTCAATCTTACGAAATTTAAAATAATGACATTCACAGGCGCATTGTAATTTCATTGTGCGCATGCGCATCCCACATAACACAACCTAATGATTGTCCTTTGTACTATACCCATTCTTCGTCGTTGTATTGCGTTACACGATAGTAAATCTCGGCCTATAATATATGCTTCAAATTAAACTTTACGAGCCGCTCTGTCTGCGGCCGAGCGATGTCACATATCAAATCCATGGAAACCCGTTCCCACAACTGCACCTGTCAGATTAATGCTGGATATACGTCCGAAGTGGAGGTAAACATTATTTTTTAATACGACGAGGCAAGAGCTTAAATATTTACCGAGTACAAATCTGGGTAAGGAGTTCCGTAATGAGGATTTAAGTCAACATTGGTGTTTACACATTAAAAATTAAGACGATGAAGCAATTATCTTTGGAACCCATATTACACCTTCTCTCTATGCAATTAACGCCGATGTGTAAATAGCTTTATCTGCTCAATGGGATTCCAGTCATTAACATGTATTATTTACAAGCGCTATCTGACAAATGTTTTATGAGTCACGATGCATCTAGATATTGTATGAATATTCATGAAGTAAAGATCAGTGATAGTGACGCGTAGCTGCGTAAATTAAAACATTACGAAAAACGTCGTTTCCGAAGCGAATATAAAAATGTCAATGTGGCGACGATGAATATAAACAAAGTGCGATATGTGGTTGCGTTCGTTTGCGGGTTTATTTGTGTCTGTCGTGGTTTTTTTCTTAAGAATGTCAACTCTCTCCGTCGGGCCCCAGTAATGTCTGATAATCCGTTTTTTAAATACCAACACGACATTTCAATTTTCGACGGTTCTTAAGATAATAGAAATTTAAACGATAATTTTGTACGGATGTTTTCGGCATTGGTGTTCTTGCGTGTAAAGGATGTATTACATTATGTTCCCCACTTACTCGTATGTGAATGATATGTGCTTGGGAGGTTGCGAATTTAATTTTAACTTTTGTTCGTTTTTATTTCGTTGATTGGGTTAGTCGTCGCTATGGTTTTGCTCGATATTTGTACACCTTTTTTTACATATCGCGGATTTCTAATCCAATTTTACATACTTTGAAAAAGTAGAACAGTTTCAATTCACTGTTGTACAAAAAAATATTTCTAAGAAAAATAACACTGCACTCATGATTTCATTCACATCTATTACATATCAAGTAACATTATTTTAAATTACAGTGATCTCGACAGCTTCTCTGGTAGCGGTGACCATCCGGTTTGAATTACGCTCACCATTAAAATATAAAACCCATATAGAAGCTTGCTAGTAATTTCGTAATTGCGTATCGACCATAACGATATTTTGTCTCGGAATTCATCGATAAATACGTATAATCCGGATTGCAGTTTTGTTAATGAAAAAGTTACAATGTTGTAAATTCAATCTCGTTTAATGGCTTGAAGATGGGAAACCTAGCTTCCTAAAGATCCTTATGAGGTTTTGATCGTACAGAAAATTGTTTTGTCACGACTTTTCTGTGATTCGTCGATAGAATTTCTACGAAATTTCGCGACTTGGATTGCTTTCGAATCTGCAAGTTTTAACGTTTTTTATACGTTTAAAAATGAAAAAAGAAATCAAGAAATTCATTATGTTCTGTTATGGTTTTATAGAATAATAATAAAGTAATTTTATATGGCTGGCAGATTTTACACAATATTGAAAACATTTTAGTTAATTTTAAATTATATTTCAAATTCTAGAATCTGTTTTGATGTGCCAAAAACTTGCCAATTACTTGATGATAATAACTTCAAGCATTCCTAAGTTTCTTGACTCCCATTTCTCCGTAAACAAAGGGCAGAAATTAAGCAAAAAATTCCACATACAATGCGTTTAGCTGTCCTTATGCAATGGTACAGAAAATTACATATAATTAATAGTGGAACGTACGCGTCTCCCCGGCGCCGCTCGCTACTTCTAACCCATCAGAATGTTTAATTAAACTGCTATTTACAACTAACTGGTGTGGAGCCAGACTCTAGAATGAGCCTGAGGCTGCTGGAAGGTAATCTCAGGTCTTGAATTGATGGACGTTCGGCCCACCCGGTGATGGACATTGAAACCATGCTATCGGGAAATTGTAATTTTATGATTATAAACCTCGTTCTGGAACAGTTTATATAAAATTCTTAAACAATTATGGTGCATGGTCCTTCAATTTCAAAGATTTCCTTATAGGCACTCTCAAATCAAGAGTATTAAATAAATCTGTATCTCAGAATAAAAGTTAATTCCTGGCCGTATAGTGGAAGCAATTATCATCATACTAAATTTCCGGTGCGCATGCGCGAAAGATATTAGTTTTATATGGAAGAAAGATAAAACGGCACTCGAACACGATATCAGCGATATCTTTATTAGTTGCAAAGATATAAATTGCTTCGTTTTTAATGTGATAACATTTTAATTACAATGGTTTCTTGTAATTGAAAATATGTATAATTGGTACAAATTCTATTAGTAGAATAGATGAAGTCACATTTTAGATATTCGAAGAGGAATTTGTAAGGTAGCAACGAAATTTGAAATATGACCAAACAATTATGACAGTGAGACTTAATGATATACTAAATGCATTTTACATGCTTTTCATGCAATTTGTTATTTTTTATAAGAAGGAAAACAAAAGTAGGTTGTATAATTTTAATATTTCGCAGAAACTATAAAATGGCTTATAAATCATGACGTCTATACTAGAGCAACGTTGTGTACATGTAGAGATGTAACTTCCATTAGTAAATAAGAAGCTATTTACAGTATCAACTCGTAGATAAATGAGTCCATTTTGAGTAGTCAACATAATGTGACTAAGCTTTTACTGTTTAGAATATTCAATAAGATAATCACTACCTACATTTAAATTTGCATCGGCGCCATCTTTTGAGGTTAGATCTAAAACTTGAAGTGCTATAAATAAAAACTGTCTCTCTATTTATGAACTAAGTTGTGCCATCTAAGCATTTGTAGATAGGTACGTGTCTAATATAAGTATCTAGTTTTTCTATTTGTTTGGTGATCTAGTTTTATGAAATGCATTATGCATGCAAATTTGAGACAATATTTGACTTAAAATCAAATATATTATTTATATTGATTTAAATAATGATCTAGTTTCAACTATAGGAAACCTCTGTTTGAAACAATATACCAAATATTGTCTCTATTAATCAATGCATTTTAAATATTTGTTTCTTGTAAATAATTTATAACCGCAACATAATATATGCTTAAATCTAAAAAAGTTTAATGTCTTAGGTAGAAACATTTTTTGTATAATTGTCTCGTTTCAACGTTACTATTCTTTTGAGCCTTCTAATCTATTTCAAAACGATAATTAGCCAGAAACCGATTGCTGCTACATTTGTCGTAATCAAATCATCTCGCCATATTTGTCATTGCGAAATGCCAGGTTGATTGTTCACCGTACCGCGGGAACGATGCGCCTGCGCAGGGATCGCGTTGCGACACTGTCACCGCCATTGTTCCATCGTTCCCGGCGAATCTATCAACACGTTCGGTTCATTGTTTCGTATTTATGCCTATGTTTACCAATAATATCTCGTTTACGAAGTATCGCGTGTCAATAAACAAAACGTCAATTGTTCGCATGACAAAGGATTGAATTCTTTGGATGCAATGTTTTGAAAAGAAAGATAAATATTCAACAATGTTTTCTTGCTAATTTTGCCTTTGACATTTTTTATTGTTTATTGGTTTCTCAAATCCAGATCTGACTGGTTCTATTTTCTGCTAAGGTCTGCCAAACCGGAGCGAATGTTTAAATGGCTAATACAAATATCTGTCCAAGCGGAAATCGAAAAAAGAGGATTTGTATTGAATAAGGTTCGTTGTCACTTCCAAACAGTCTTGCAATGTAACTGTGTCAACTTAATGGTAATTTATAGCCTAAAATCGATCTAGACATTTTTTATCTTGTCCAATACCTACGTGACCTGCGTCATTTATATGAATGAAAACATATTTATTAAAAGGATTAATTACTCAAATATTATCTTAATTTATGTTTTGTTTGACTATATGATAAGTTTTTATTGCCAGGTAAGCTAACATATCCAACCGATTTGAAGATAAGAAATAAAATTTGCTTTTACAAAATTCTCGTTCCAAATTTCAACCAACTTGAAGAATGCAGCACAATGAAAATGAAGTGTATCCAAATGTCGCAAGCACGTTCGCGTGTCGCACGATTACGAACAATCAAATGTTCTAAGTTTGTACTAATGTAACCTCCCTGGTGGAGCATGCGAAATATTAGCATACCCGCCGGACGCCTTGCCCACGCGCACTGCAGCCAATCCATCATAATCGCTGCTGTGTGCGTAAACTGAGCCATTATAGTAACCGCCATCATAAATTTGCTGTGCGCCTTCATACACACGATTCGAGACCTTGCACCCTTTGATTTTGGACGGTTTTGGGTTTTAACACGTATAAAATCGAACCGCGTTCAGCTAAAACTAGAAAGCTAACGCCGATTGTGCTAAGAAAGTTTTGAAACGATGGACACTGATAGAGCGAGGAAAGGTTTATACAAACACGGATTAGTAACTATGACTATAGATATTCATAATGTAATAATGTGCAATTTGTTGATTATTTCCAATATCAACGTAAATCTAAAACTTCCTTCATGAATTGAAAGTGCCGTAGACACGCTCGGTATAAAGAGACCTGGAAGATAAGGATAAGCAAATTATTTTGTTTTTTAAAACAAGTGCAACGGAAAATTACCACACATAATTAATAATTTGTTGTCAGATTAGATATCCTACGCGGAACAAAGAGCTGACAGATAAAAAATATACACTTGAATCGATTAGGAATTTTTGACACATTATGTTAGTATGTATGTATGATCTGAAATGTAATGGAATAATCTCAGTAGGCACTTTAATCCTATTAGGAATACCGTCTCACCTATAAAATTGTCCAAGACACATAAAAGGAGAAACAATGACATTCGAATAATAGTGGAAAAGTCAACGTTACATAAATTTAAGCTTTAAATAAGCAAAACACAGATTACTAAAGCTAACAAAACTATTGTAAACAAAATATTCAAACCTTGATTAGTGTCAAACAAACAAAACTCGGTAAAGATAAAAATACTAGTTTGCGGAGACGATAAAGATGAATCAGAGCCACTTATCTCTAGACATGAGTAATGTAGGATACTTGTAAATCACCTAATAATGAACTGGTACACCTTCTGACGGTATTAATTTGTCATTTATTGATTGTTTGCATTGAATTGTGTACGTGCGACCCTGACGCCCACGTCCAATCTATCGCCATGTTAAACGCCATCTGTGTTAACAAACGACTTGGGCAACGGAAAATAGGCATCGATGCTTGTGTCGAAATTAGACGAATTAATTGACAGATCGAAAAAGAAAACAGTAACAAGGACTTGAAACGCTCGACTGGATAACGAAAACTTGATGTTAATGAGCGAAATATTTCCGAGAATACTAAAACAAGTAATTCCGTTTTCAATTTAGATAAGGTAACATGTGAAACGAGATGATAACAACTTGGGATAGCTTTTTCTATTGATAAAAACACTATGGCTATATCTGTGTTGTTTCAAATTAGTTATTGGATAATCAAGAGAGCAGAAAAACTATACTCAGCAGGTTAACGACAAAGGCAGATAACGACTCTGTCCTCTTGACATTAACTAATATTACTCCTAATGCGCGTTAATTATTAATTTAGGTATAATGATTTAGAATAAGAGAATTTAATTACCCACTGAGCAAATGACACCGTTTGCTCGCAACTAACAAAAAACCTTGAAATTTTAATCTCAAATACCTTTAGAAGTATTCATGTAATTAAGCAGTTTGACCACTACACAGACCTCTTTAAATACTTATTTTGTTTTAATTGTTAAGTAATTTGCTAAATACGCATTTTAATTGTAAAGTATTTTACGATTTTCCTCAATGTCTTTAAAGAACAATGTTCGAAATTCAGTAAAATATTCTCTTTGTTGTGTTGTGGGAAATGTCTTTTATAGTGCCCAATAAAATCGATTTTATTCGTTCGTCTGAATACTCATTTCGTTTAATTAATCGCTTTTTTACTTTTTGTTTCAGGTAAGTTGAATATCACCAGCTGCTTGCTTCGAAGTTTGGCTTTTAAAAAGTCGATTATTCCGGTTCGTAAGTTCATTAAAAAATAAGTGTAGGTACAGAATCTTTCTTCAGTTGCTTTGTGCAGTTCTTTTTTTTTTCGTTTTATTGTTTATTCAACACAATGAAAAATTTGTTACAGAGGTTAAATGTATTTTTTTTAATCATTATCTATATAATGGTTTTCAAAATATTATGGTGGATTTATCGGGATACTGACCACTGATAAGTATTTTTATCACGGTGATAACTTTTCCCTCCCAGGTACTACAGTTCTAGAAAGTTTTGTCTTTAAATGAGTCATCGGTGCATTTTACTTCATAATGACCGATTTGAATAGCAGTTTTGGTGATATGATCGTTAAGAACAAAGTTGCCTTTTGTGTCCTGAATGACTTTATCGTTCCGAAAACTGCATATTATTACCATTAGAAAATTCAACTCAATGAATCACAGTTTTATAAAAATAGTTTTACGTATTTTTTTTATAGACGCTACACACTCAACGGCCCCCCAGTAAGATCATTGGATCTCGTGTCGGGGGTCCAAATCACAGACACAACACAAACACAAACACATAGAAAACGACAGTACAAGGG
>DVXP01002334.1:0-12929 GCA_018235645.1 Junonia grisea | reverse complement strand
TTGGTGTTTTGGTATTAGTATCGTGTATATATTCATATGCATTTAGTAAAAAGGTGTTATTTTGATATTACAAACAGGCACTTCAATTTTATTTATATGTATTGATGTATTGATGTATTGATTTTTCTATTTGTCAAATCATTCACTATTTCGCTTCTAATACTTTAAAGCCAATAAAACTATTTGAATAAAATACGTATATATCAGACAAGCTAAAATAACAAACTCATTTTATTGAATCGGTTACCTATCAGTTGGTATCAATTTTTGGCAAAGCATCTGGCACCTAGTAGTTTTACATAAAATTGGAATTAAGTGCCTCTTAATCGATATTGATTAATCTGAAAATGGTTGCTTGGATCAGTGAGCCAAATTCTTCAGAATCCACTGGCAGTGTCATCGCGGCCGCGGATCGAAGCGCGTCATCAGACACGTCAAGATGAAGGTGAAAAGGTGAAGTCTTTGGTGTCTCCGACCGCCTAACACTTGGCGGCACCTGTTCATAGCGTGTACTAGATGCATAACTATAACGGAAGAAAATGCTATAGATTTAGGTATACTAGAACTGTATATACAATTGTCGTGGAAACTATTAATCTATAAACGAATTTTTAAGGACATGGATAATATTACCCTCGCAGATAATTATGGCTATTTGTATCTTCCATATGCTACTTTGGACATCGACAGAATATTTCTAATATCAAGCACATAACGTTTATCTTTAACATTGTTTATAGTTGTTCTTTAGGTTGATTTGACTGAAATAAGTTATGGTTATTTCTCATATGCTTGGTTAATTAGGCAAGACATCATAAATGCGATTTCAGTGAAGTACCTACAATTTTTAATCTCGTTGTTCCCATGTTAATCAACGACAAGTTTCCAGTGGACTTTTAAGGGTGACAAAGCAAAAGACTATCAAAACTTTTTAACTATTCTATAGTAACTTAAAATACTATCCAAATATAGTATCAACATTAAGAAACGAAAGCCTAGATTCATTAAAGCTATAAAAAGTGTATTTTTGATCTACATGGCTGTTGAATTGAGTGCAATGCAAGCATTATTTTATTTACATAATTATTACACATTGGTTATATCTTCTTGTATGAAAAAAGATAATCGTCTAAAAATAACTTGCCTTCAAGTGCCTGCATGTTTTCATTTTTATTAAATTAAATTAAAGAGTGGATCAGTATAGTGTAAGCTGCTTGTGTTACTTCGTAAAAGACGGAGCAGAATATGCTGGACCAACTCCCAAAATTTTTAGTTAGATAGATACTTGATGAAGAAGATTTGAGTATTATGACAGTCACTTAATGTATTGCAGAGTAAGCTGCAGAACTGATAAAAAAACGTTACAGATCTTAAAAACCTTAAAGCGAAAAATGTTTAAAAAAAATTGACAACTTCTAATTAAAAGAAATTCTTCAAACTGAAATCTACACTTACGTCGTTGGAAACATAAGTCAGATTTTTATATAACACAGCAGACCAATAAATAAAAGATTACAACTATCAATCTGTTCCATTTTTCCTACATAACCAAGAAGCTGCCGTCAAGACATGATAATGAATCAATAGACAATGGTCATATCAATTAACTTGTGCCTGCTCTCCCTATTGGCTTAAATTACGTCGTGTCGATGCGCCGGCGCAGCGCACCAATCAGATTCGTCGCTTGAATTGATCGCAATTTAGTATATTAGATAACCGAGCGTTGCTAACCGTTTATCTTGCTTTTATTTGTTTACTCCTCTGTTTTGTTTAATTTGTAATATATATTTACTGAACTCTTTGTATCCGCTGTGTTAGCGGTTGTAAAGGAGGACAAGTGTCTCTTTTTAACTAGAGTAAATGTTCAAAAACTATTTCGTATAGAAAGCTCTAATCAACTTCTAATTTTGGGACCTTCTGCTATGACTTTAATATTATAAAGATAAAATGTTACTCATTTACTCTGTTACTAACATTTTTACGTCTATTTTTTATTTATTTTTATTTTTACGTTTTTTTAGATAAATCCGAAAATAATTCCGGAGACTTTCCACTGAATCCAAACCACTGCCAAATGATGGATGAAAGGGATTAAATACACAATACTCAAACATTTTCCGACCTAAGCGGTCTTCAAGGGTTTCTTATAGGAATCTAGGATAAAATAAGATTTATTTATGTACTTAAACCTGCCAGAAAAACATTACAAATATATTTAATTTACCGGAAATCATAGTTTAAAAGTTATACTTATTCCTAGAAGAGATTTCTTCCAGTATAGTTGTTAGTTGCCGTTTTAACTTCACGTTTCTGCGACGTTTAACTATTATGGATATCTGCAAAGGCTTTTAAAAATAATGAACATTTTATTAAAAATTTTTTAGCAACTAATGATTTGATGGCTGGCAGAAAATTTTGTATCACGAGTTGTTGAAAATTACCTTAGAATTTCTGAATCACTCTGAAAACTAAAGTATAAATTTATAGATGGTATAAGAGCAATTACAAGTGATTAATTCTCAAATATATTATCGGACAAATATACTAATGAATCATAGTAATCTCGCGCCAAGCTGTCTCCATCCATAGCTAGCTACAGTCCATACTTGTCACCAATCAAAGTCGCTCGCCATAAAATCTTTCCTATACATTTTATGTATTGGTACATATATCGGCAGTATAAAATTGCTTGTTTGGACATGCCAAACTAACAATTCATATTGTTGGTATTTGCCAATGCTCCTGCTGCACCGCATGCTGGATTCGTGAATGTAAATATATTTACAATCACGAATCAGCATTCGGTGTATCCTCAAGCGGTTATGTGGGTTTCTCAAAGAGCCAGTCCACCCACTAAAAACGAACATCCCTACAACGCCACATTTGGAGCATCATGAGATTCCTAGGAAGCATATATCTGCCGTGTTGCTCCTACGTACTCCAGCGCCTTATTGAGCCTTAAAGACTTTTACGACAGGGAAAGAAGATATGCATAAAGTCTTCTTCTTTTCCCCGGTTGTGTTCTCCTGAGAGAATCAGCAGCAGTATAAACTTCATGTTCCGTCATACGGCATTCCGGCATACTTGCGTGCGATTATATCCTCGATAAGGGAGGTGACAGCAAAAAACCTATTTTACTGTTGAACATGGTAGCAATCTGGTCGGTGAAGATCTATGTAACTATATGAAGATAAATGTATACATATACAAGCATGAAAAGAACAAGGTAGGGATAATGTTTTTAAATTATCTCTCAAAATGATCACGTGGCGACATCTTATGACTGAAACCATAATCATACAAATGGAAATGCACCTTATCTTGATATCTGATTAACCGTAATCCCTTGTGAGATATCTTAATGCAAGTATTCGTAGAATTGAACGTATATGTATATCAAACCGTGAGAGCAAAGAAAACCTTTCTGCAAAGATATTGTGAGATATTCAAAAATCAGAACATTAACTTACTTTTGTAAAAAAATGGCCAGGCTCTTTTTGTTTTCGCGGCCACATTTGTTATTTCATTAGTAAGAAATTCGCTTATGTACGGTTATTTTTATTCCCACATGACTCCTTTAGTTTTTATCCGACTTCAAAAAGGAAGAGGTTGTATTAATTTTGCTCGTTATGCCGCTGAATTATGTCGTCTAAATAGCCATCGGAGTTGCGGTAGTCAGATATAAATTTATTACTCTGAGTAAAACTGACTGAGTATTTATGGACGCACATAGGGAATGGTGAGGAAAAATATTTTTAGTTTGTAGAAAGAAAGTAATTTCAACCTTACTTTAAATTAAAGATATATAATAAGGTAGGTTAGACACCATACCTTACAAGAAAAATTTATAAAAAGACAAGTCTCAATTTCGGCCATCATTATCGTGTCTTAGATTTATTTTTAAGTCTGCTATTAAATCTAGAATTACTATAAGTATAGCATATGAGAGGAAGCAATGTGATCTCCACACGAGATTTTATAATTAAATCGTGTGTATTATGTGTTTATTAGGAAGCTGGTGATGCAAGGGAAAGTTGAGAAAGTTCTAGTAATACCTGCACTATTAATCTGCGATTACCTGCACTGGCTGATGTCATGTTAACTAGGTATTTATGACGGCTTCGATTGCAGAAATTAGCATTTTTCTATTCATAGGTTTTGAGTCTAAACTTACAGGACTTGGAGAAAAAAAAATAAGGCTATATATTAATACAATTAAAAATTAATTTATAACTAAAAAGGATCTCAAAATCTTGTATTTTTAGAACAAGTTATTGATTTGTCACTTTAAAAAAAAGCTCTCATTCCAACATAGAGGATTCTAAAGAATTATTAAAGAAATTTTAACGACTTAACGAACAGTTTGTTTCAGATTTTCTCGAATGGGAGGAGCGTTTTTTTTGTTTCTTAGTATTTTAGTGTCTGTCTGTGGCACCGTAGCATCTAAACGGTTGAACTGATTTGGATCCAGTTTTCTTTATTTGAAAGAGGGTTTTCTAGCGGTGGTTCTTAGATATGTTATATCAAAATCGGTCCAGCCATTTCGAGATTATCTTACAATATGTGGATGTAGTTTTTTCGAGTGGAATTTTGCTACTCAATTTTGAAACATATATCTTCATCCGATTGAGCTGAAATTTTGTATACATATTTAGTTTGGAAGACAATATACGATAAAATGCGTGACGTCATTGTTAATTCAATATGGCGGACCATCCAACCTAGAAGAACAGTTATTTTTTGCAGTTCTACAATATGGGTATCAAATGAAAGGAATTATTGAGAGTAACTCGAAAAGTAATATGACATCATTCTAAATTCAAGATGGCGGACCATCCAAACTAGCGGAATAGTTATTTTTGATGCATTTCTACATCATGGGTATCAAATGAAAGGGCTTATTGACAGTAACTCGAAAAGTAATATGACGTCATTCTAAATCTAAGATGGCGGATTATTCCAGATGGTGGTTTTTTTTATTTTATTTTATTTTTAGCTCGAAAAATTGTTTAACTATGTGCATGAGCGTGCGCATAAGCGCGTGCTCGTGTGTGTATATGTATGTGTGTGTGTGTATTATTAGATATAATTTAAGGTCCTTATGTATAAGGGTTTTATAAATTTATCAAATTTACTCTTAGAGATTGATAGACACAAAAAGTGAAGGAATTTAAACAAAAGTTTTCTAAGAGGTTCGTCGTCTTATGTGTAGCTGAGAACTAAGAAATATCTTGAAACGACTCCCTGCGGCTAAAGGGCGAGTCAAAGTTTGTTCGTGGAAGTAAGTACCTAATTGTCGAAGAAATTGGTGCTTGCTTAAAGTAAAATCTTGCAATTGGGAATGATAACAACAATAGTGTTGCTAGATAAAATTAATAAAAATATGTAAACACTCTATAATTTACTAAGAATATAAGAAACAGGACATATTTATTAACCGGTTGGCGGTTTGGTTTTCTTAATAATAATTATATAGGCCATCACAAGAAATTATATCATTACAATTTAAAAATAATTCTGAAACAGGTTATAAATCAACCAATTTATATGACAATCACCTATAAAAGAATAAATCAATCGTTTACAACAAATTAACAGATAAGGTGTAACTGTAGACAAAAATACATTAATTGAGTTTGCAAATAAGATAAGAGGATCTGAAGTCAACCCTCAGATGACGCACAAAATAATCGTATTAAGTTTTTTTTCAAATACCAAGTATTATTATTAAAAATACAATGCAATAAAATGTGTGCAAAAAATCATTATTAAAAAAATAAGGCTATATTTTAAAAATCATTTCATATTTTAAAAATATGAAATACTCAACAGGTCAAAATTTTAAAAATATGAAATACTTAACAGGTCAAAATGTTAAATAAACACGTGCTAAAGAACGATAAGTACAGAAAGGTATGCTTATTCAACTGTTTATTTAAAACGGTAGCCCTTAAGGCCTTTCCACTTACCAAAGGTGCCAATAATTTCGGAAAGAAAGTGAACACTTTTTCCTTGTAAATATGTCACCAAGGAACCGTTATAATGAATGACAATCTTGAGGAATCGAACGGGAAAGACATAAAAGTACAGACACCAGGCAATACATGTAACGTATCTTTTATGAGACCTTAATTTAGATTGATCCTTTAAAGAGATAAAAATCTTATTACCCATAAAATTGACCGACGGATGGAAATTTATTTTAAGAATCGAGGACAAATTGAAGGAATTCGGAACTCGCTTAACTTTATCGATATAAGATCGACTTAACTTTTAGTTTTCGAAGAAGAGTTAGATTTCCCAAACTGCAATCTTAAATGTGGCATACATCCAAACGGTCAAGAAACAGATACCAAGTATGCTCCGAAATCAATACAGAAGCGATATATCGATGCAAGACCTTTAAAAATGTTCCCAAAAATCTTAAAGCTATGTAATTTTCGTTTACTCATTCTCGTTTATAAACAGCATGCAAACGTGATAACGACAAACGTTTACTTATGACTGCATTACTCAAAACCAACACTCTGAAAATATGGCCTACTAAAAATATAAGCGTAACACTTTTGAGCAGCCGTGTACTAAACTGGACCATTGAGTTTAATTCAGAGTGTAATTTTAATTTCTATAAAAAAAAGTAGTGCCTGTTCTCAACTTTTCTTCAAAACAAGTCTTATTTTCGTAAAAAAGAACTTCCTGACTTAAAAACCCCCGACAGTGCTACAACGGAGTGATCTTCTTTTATGTCAAAAATTCAGGTCGGCTTAATGATCGCCGACCTTCTTTCGAAATGATACTCAAAGAAGAATATGAACGTTGACATCGATATTCCATCTAATCAATTCGAGTAGCAATAGTTGGAAATAATGTAAAAGATACAAACGGAAAGATACAAACAAAGCAGATACTCCAAAGCAACAAATGTCATACCCCGCTTCGGAATTTTGATTTTAATACTGTATTAGGTACTACGAGTAGGTATGTACTCGTATATGCTCTGGGTGGTGTCCAATGTCCAATAACAGCAAGATGTCATTTTTTCTAAGCTCTTAAGCTTATACAAGAAAGAGGTTTCAAATCTGCTTGAAACAAATTACTTTTGTATTTGATTTTTTACTCGTACATTCGTCATTGTCATTGTGTGTGTAAATAGTATTTTATATTCGTATTTTCTTATTTGATTACCGATACAATTATATTTACATTTACCGGAATCACTTATTAATTATTCATAAATTAGCATTAAAATTAAGAAAATTAATTTATTTTGAACTAAGTAGCATTTGAGGAAATATTTCCACTTCTGTGTGCTGCGTTGTATCATTATGAGTCAAAACCGTTATTCTGCCAATTTACATTTACAATTTACAAACGTTTGCTAGCCACTTAATTTATGTTTACCTATTAAGATTTTTTTGTAGAGAATAAAACATATCTAGAAATATTTGTCAGTTTAAATAATGACTTTACCTAGGACACATCTTCATAATTATACGGCTAAAAAACTTATTCATCATTGACACACCTGTGTGTTTTATTTTATGGTTAATACGACTACTAGTAACTTCCCATTGTCTACCAGTTAATCCGATTAACTTGTTATATCCCTAATTCTCTATCCCTATAACTACGAAGATGTAGATTCAAACATCACTGACTTCTTTCATCACTATAACGAAATAACCTACCCACCTACTCGTATGTATACTTGGAATATTCGTTTTATTTTCATTAACAAAATTGATTTTATTTGTGTGCGTTGGGTATTAACATAGACTTAAAAGGTATAAAAAAAGTTGCGCGTGCACACATACATGCATTATTAAATAAGTACATACGCCACAACGCCACAGACTATAAAGCATAAATAAGTACAAGCCTTCCATCATGGAGACGGTAATTTTAAACGCACTTCGTGATTTACAATCCATTTATTCACCCCTCTCCTCATAAATACCATTTCGATACCGAATTTATTATTCTGCCTTATATTCTTCGACGGAGATAATTTGAAAACATTAAAATAATAAATAATGTCACCGCTTGTGTATGCAGGAGATTAATATAATTCAATAAACATTTTAGGGACCCCACGCACATTCTATCACATACGTGCTTTATTATATTTATGTGGAAGTAACCGCAGAGACATTCCGAGATAAAACCACTAACTCAATAATGTTTCATGAAGATTCCAAATAATATGTACGGCTATGGGATGTGACTTGTGACATACATTAGATGGTTTTATGATTCTCCCTTGCAATTTTTTTCTTCTAAAATATTTCATAGTGATATTTTTAAACTATTCTAGCAAAAATTTATTTTATTTTAAACCATTAAACTGCTCTGGCTTAATAGTTTAAAATAAGATAAATATTTAGATATCTAGATTAATAATAATTGGCCAAGTGCCTATCGAACCACGCGCATGAAGGGTTCCGCAGTTTTCATTATAATATGCGTACATTCATTAATATGTTCCAATATGTTTAATCTTTAAAATAACTTATTTCTCAACAACTACGAGTAACATCTTCTCTTATCAATTTTCAATGAAATTTAGGTGAAATATTTCTTTTCCTTTTAGCGGCTATTACTCGATAACTATAAAAGTCTAGGTAGCCGTGACAGTTTTCCTTTTAAATTCATTATATTTAGAAGCTTAGCTTAAACAGCTTAGTGGATAGATGGGGGGGCACTTGACTCTAAGAAAAATTGACACTTGAAAGCTTAATATTTCGAATAAAAAAAAATTAATTTGTCTTTTAAAAATATTTACCCATTTCGATTAAGTTTATTAATTGAATTTAATTATAGTCGGTAGCACTTTGACGTAAAAATTATTAAAATCTTCGCATTAATAATGTCTTAGCATTAAAATGTATTTATTGACTAGCAAAATATAACCCGTTTTTATTGAAGATTAGTTTCGTGTGATATCTTTCCTAAAATTGTAAATTAAAAACTATTCCTTAATCATTTTGTTAATGTAATAATTTTAATTTTATTTAAATTAATTTTTGATCGTTTTAATTATGTATTAATAGAGGATTACTTGTAGAAATATTTTTGAATGATATTATCTAAGCATAATAAAATAAAGCTTTATCGGTAATAATATATTCAATTAAATTTGTTTGTAGTACTTACCGTATCATTTGTGTTCATTATTGTGTGTGAATAATTAATTAATGTTCATTATATTTTATTAATAAATTACATCGATTATAAAAACCCTTACAAAACTAATTAAATGAAGTTTTGCATTTGAATTCGTAAGAAATAATATATTGCAAACATTCATTAATTCATTAGGTTAAGTGGTTCTTTGTGTCGTGGCAAAAGATTATGGTTTGGTAGCTAAGTTTGGTAGCTAGCTAGGCTTTATCAAGTTTAATGATAAAGTAATCACAGAAAAAAAAATTAGAGAAATATACATATAGTCACTTTTTTATATTACACCATAGAAAAGATTGAAAATAATATCATAGACCCAAGATACGTTTAAGGGCGCTCATAAGGAAAACAGTAGTCTTTAAATCGTGTGGTAGTAGATTTAGAGCTACGTCACGGTAGATTCTTGTCAGTGTCAATGTCAATATTGAACAACAATACGGCAACAGATAAAATATAAAAATAAACATATTATATTCTGACAATAATTATAGTGCTTCAAAGTACAAACCAGCTTGGTCAATCTTATTCATATAACCCGCGCAAACGAGGCACAAAATAATATATTGTCCGTGGCGAACCTATATACCCCAATGTCCGCGCGATAAAGAGAATTTGTAAGTGCTGGACTTAAAGAAACGGTAGGTATGGGAGAAATCTCAAAACATGAAATGTCCACTGGTGCATTTACACTAAACGCACATAAAACGGGCGATCATTCTAAGAACATTCTAAGAATGAGACAGAATGACGAAAAAATGCTCGATACCTGTTTACCAAAAGAATATAATCGTATGGAGCTAGGACGAGCATCCCCTCGTCTTTGTTGTTTTAGTCCAAATGGACCCTTTTGTGTAAAGTTTTTCGGCGGATTTTTTTTACGCAGACTTTTAGTACGTCTTGTGGTATATACGATACATAAACATAGTTCCATTTTTGACAGATAAAAAATTCTCGACTGTCCCTTCCTCGTGTGCGCTGCAACACAACATTTAAGCCACCTGTAGCGCGAAAGGTCAACGACTTCATAGCCAATACTTTTAATTAGATTTTTTCTACTTTATTGTCTGCACCCATCACGCGGACGTCATCTCACAACTAGATCTTCGGGATGGTAGTAATTAAGACATCTTATTATCTTCCGGCTGGTTTGTTACGCTGGTACTTAGCCATACTCATACAGCTATACTACCACAAGTACGCATGTCCAATTATACCTACACACTCTAGGATTATGTAATGAAATGTTAGTTACTAAATTTTAGAGATCTGATTAATAAGGATAAGGATTGCAAAAGGTTCATGTAAACAAAATAAGTCATGAGTTAGATAGAAAAAAAATCCTTTAACATTACACTGGTTTCGTCGACTCTACGTACAGTTTATTATAACCATTAGGGTTGGAATAAAAACCCAAGTGCCAACAAACCGTTCCCACGGCCGTAGTTTTGAAACATTCCACAGATGAATTCGGATGTGTCGCATGCAAATTTTATAAATGGACTCATCCCCGATATGAAGGCTTGTTTTATTGTCAAGATATAAATCCACTTACGGGTAAGATAAACATAAAATCGAATTATGTCCTTCATTACAACGCGTTATACGGCGAAGATCGAGGGTTTTTATTTTTTAATGTTACTCATTAATATGAATCGTTTAGAAGCGTGTAATAAAATGGTGTGTGTCAAACCCGATGAGATTTATTTTCTGTTTGTGTTATCAGTCTTAACTAAACATACTTGTTTTTAACCACATTGAATCTAATTTGAGCAATTCGTAGTGTTAATTGTGCGTGTCATCAATAACCAATATAAAGCTTAGGTACCCAATAACCAATATAAACCTAGCTTCTATTTAGATATCTGACACATGAAATTAATATTATGTTTAGATTTTTTTTCATTTTATCGAATAGTTCCGTAGATCACCCCACAGAGATATATAATCTTTATAGTAGTCTTTACTAAAGATTTCGAATGGGTGCCGTTAGTATAGATGAAAATAATCTTTTCTGAAATAACAAAAACCAGAGCCTTAAATATTTACATAAAGGCAAAAATATAGTACCTACTTATATCATTTTCCTTGTGGAGAAGAATACTAACTCATGTAATGAATTGCACGATACTTGAATTTTTAGAAAAACCCCGAAACCCGTCGGATTTTAAACCATAAATATATTTAGAATTCATGTGTTCAACTAAATTTATTAAAACGAAATTTAGAAGCACGTGCTTGTATTTATAATAACAACGAAAACGAAATTCACGTGTTTAAAAATATAAGTTATTTATTTAATTTCATTTAAAAGATATATGTAACTATATATGATTATATTATGATGTATATGATTTGATAATTCCAATATGAAATACAATTAAAGTTATTGATTTAAAGATAATAATAAGCGTAGGACATAAACGTGACCACATTTTATTAAGGCGAGATTGTATTAGGTCTGACTTTTGAAAAATTATGACATTTTAAAGTCGATACATAATCGTTTCGATGCATGACAAACACGCACCTTCGGTTAAGTCAGCGTTATTTATTATAACATCTTACATCTTCCTAAAAAATGACCGAGCAACAAGAAATTCATTTGTTTAATACAATAATCCAAAGCAATAATTTAGGTCTAAAAATATACATAAAACAAAAGATATTTTTCTAAAAAAAATACTGAAGCTTTCGTATGTGTGCTGTTTGCCGTAGAGACCATGGAATCCCGGGGCGAAAAGTCGAAAATGTTTTACAAAGAGCTGTCTTCCCGCCTCAAACACTAGAATGGTTCAATGACTACGATATTCTTATATGATTTTATTACATTTTTTTATATGAAATTTTTTGAAAGCAATAAATCACGATTGTCATCGCAGCTAATTTATTTTATTGTTTTTTATTTTATAATATGCTTCATATTGTTCTACTATAACTACAAAAACTTGTCATGCGCAAAAAATACATTATATTCGCCATCCTTGTCAAATACTGGACATTGTTCTTCCATTTGCATTTCGGTGTTAACTAAGATGAATAGTTGACACAAAATAATTCTTTTTATTTTGGAAAATAAAATGACATTATTATTTTCTTGTATCATCAGTTTCAATATTCTTTATAATGTAGTGTTTATGAAATAATAAATCATTTTTAATATCCTAGATAGGTATCCCTTTACAAATACTCTATACGCACGATAAAATTGAGAATTTTGAACAACTGTCGATTGTATTTGGGATAATTTAAATATGAGTGATCATGATACTTCTGCTGTAAGTTTGTGAAGAGATACGTGGATACCCAACTGCTGATTCTAGATGATTCTTCAGTATCAGCCAAAGGTTACGCGCACCAATGTTCATTATCATTGAAGAAACAGTATAAAAAGTTTCAGATCCATTAAACTTATGAAACCGGTTCACTTCTTTTCAATAAACTATAAAATATTGATGACAAGTCTTCATAAATTGCCTCAATCATTTCAGCCGAATCGAATGACAATATCAGAAAAAAAAAGATCTATTTATTTTGGAACTATTAGACTAACTAACAAATACATAAAGAAATGGAAACGTCAAATACACACGTCAAAGTTATAATACCCCACGGTCTTTTACACAGGTCTGGGAACTCGCCTATTTTGACATAGCGGCAACTATCACGGCTAGTATCGACGAAATTAGTTCCTCATTTGTTCACGTGCGCGTCGATCGTAGGGATTTTTATTTAAATATTGCCAGGTAAGC
>DVXP01002333.1:0-12931 GCA_018235645.1 Junonia grisea | reverse complement strand
TGTGCACGCAAAATTGGTTTAATTATGCCTATTAAAGTTGATTATATTTGTTTTAAAATGTTTAATGTATGTATTTACATTTTGCCATGACTGAATCAAGTGATTTGAAAATAATTAGCTTTATAGGTTTACCTCGATAACAACTGAAAACGATAATAATGAGTGGAAAAATAAATATAACATTCTTATTTTGTAGCTTCATTCTTAATGTTAGTGTTACCCCGGTACCTATGATCATTATTATGTGTACCTTATGAAAATTTTACTTTCATAATGTTAATTCGCCTGTAAGCAATAATATCCTCTAACAAATGAAATGATGAAAAGTTTCCAGAATAACTGCGAAGAGAGCGTACTTTTCTTATTATTTTGCTGTATAAAAGAATTTATCTCAGGGAAAACAGAATCAAAAGTAAATATTCGTCGTATTCTTCTTTGGTACAGGTTCTGTAATTAATTTAGAAATGATCTTAATTAAAGCTTAATAATTCTTTGTTTCAAAGGCTATTTATTACTTTTTGGTTTTTCTTAATATCGTTAGGGAAAATATTTTATACAAAAGAAGACCTCGGCTTTTTAAGCCGTGGACCGATGTATCCAAAGATAAAACTCTACAAAGAATGTCTTTGATATTACTTAATAATAGTGCAAAGAAATTCTTTATTCTTTAACGTTATTAAAATTTATATGTTACTTTTTACGCCCGCCGTGATAAAAGATTAAGTTACAAAATATGATGATAAATGAATATGAAATACAATTACCTAATTGAAATTTTGTTATTAATTATTAGCAATTCAATGTACCCAAGTTATCGTGCATCGGTTTACACGTATTGCTAGAGCGAGCGGCTAATTTCATTTCGCGATATTTGCATGACAAGTGACAACTTTCAGCTTACGTGGTTCGGTATTCACGACTGCGCATGAAGTTTAATTTTTAAATAGAAGTCACATAACTGTAAATAATATACTCATCAAGAACTTTTGATGCATCATAAACGTATATAGTAATATATATAATAACAGTAACTAGTTTTAATGGATATTACACCAAAGTACTGATGACATCGGGTTATATGGTTCAGGTTATAAACCAAATTCTTAATCGCTTAAGAAGCCTAAATAATACACTTAACGTATGAATTTATTAGTTAAAAATATTTATAAATTCCACCACATTAATCATAGGTCAAGCGATTAATTAAGGCGTCATTGTATTGTATATCAAACGGGTTTTCCCGAGTTTCCCCCGAAATAGTTTTTATGTTAGTTTCGTATTATAATACCTTACGCGACCCTGTCCCCATGTCCCCTTAGCAATTAACGTTTAAATTAAAAGCCTTTATGTTTCACTCGACTCGGCCGACTTCGATGTAAGTTTCAGTTGGGCGGGCCGGGCAAAATGTGCTTATCGTATGAAAAAGCTTTACAATGTTATTAAACAGATATTGTGAAAATATTATGTATTGAAATTTATATCCTTTGATAAGAGTTATTTCGTTTTGTTATTTATGTAAAGTAAAAGTTTTCTTGTTTCCTATTTAGTATTTTTGAGGCGTAGGTAGGTACATAATTGATGAACGGGAGAAAAGTTTTATTTTCACTAATTAACTTGTTTTGAATTATCTCTTTAATTAAAGCATGTAGTGGTAGGATTAATTTATACTTAATTACAACTAGTTTAACATAATTGCTCTTCTATATAGACGTTCTACTTTTCAAATCGTAGGACTTTTCTCATTAATTCGAAAACAGACAGCTCTTTGGAACGGTAAATTAAAAAAAAAATCTTTACTTATCTATGATCTAATTCGTATTAAAGCTCATAAACACATTAAACCATTACACGCTATCGGTATCAGAAGTCGATTATGTAACACGCAAGAGGTCTTCAATCTTATTAAGCCGAGTGTGCATTACGTAACGAACAATGCCTCTCGATGTACGTACGACTCGTTGTTTGGCTTTGGTTCGTACATTATTATCCTCTTAGCTGACGGGCAGGCGTTCCGGTGCAATCTCCGCGCTCATCCCTCTTTCATCCAATTACAAGAGTGTGAACCCAATGGGATTAGCGCGGGATACGACCGGTGTCTTCGATAGCGGAGCTATTAGTTACCTTTTTGCTTGTATTGATTTGTTTTATGACTTTTTTACGGTTGACAAAAGGCGTGTTTTCTTGGTTTGTATGTGTGAGTGTTGTGTGTTGTATTTCTAGTGATGTATTGATATGTTGTCCAAATTAGATACGTGCAAGGTGATTTCATTTTTCAGGTCCTTTAAACGGTTTTAGTTTTTGCGTTCATTTTCTTTTTTATATTTTTCTACCAGCTTGGCAGCAGCTGCTATTTTGACGTTATTTTGGCTATGTATGACTGTCTTAGTGACAATAGTTTATATCTTTAATTGGATGTATTCAATGCACATTATATAAAAATTATACTTTGTACACACCTTATTAAACTTTAACTATGCCTCTTACTCCTCCGTTCGTAGAATTTTTGTTTAAACGGATATAAAGTTTTCACTTTCCATCCTAATAAGTACATATTGTAATGATTTTATATAGCTGCATAACATATTTTATGTTATTATTGATTCACATTTCATTATCAGATAATATTATACATTATTATTGATTGAATTTATAATACCTATAAACGATAAAAATGGTGATTAATGATGTGATTATTTTTAAAAATTGCCTATTGCATATGAGTTTACATTATTTCCAAATAAATTTCAGCCGCAAAATGCATAAAAAACGAACCGCATATGGAGAGATTATGTTGTAACTGCGGTAGTATTATTAATGTAATGGGCTTGCCGGATGAACGCGGAAATATAATTATTTAACATTTATAGTACTAATATTTGTATATTTAAAATGTTGACCATTTTTTTATCGCTGGAAAATACATTAATGCATTATGCATATCACCTGTTTTATTTTAGGCG
Organism: Junonia grisea; assembly: GCA_018235645.1. Lineage (NCBI taxonomy): Eukaryota > Metazoa > Arthropoda > Insecta > Lepidoptera > Nymphalidae > Junonia > Junonia grisea. The sequence goes on along the minus strand of DVXP01002333.1, from coordinate 9,971 downwards.
GATATGTGAACCTATTATACTATACCATATAGCCATTGTAACTCAGAGGTGCCCTTATCGTCCTATAAAGAAAAAATGTTGACCTAAACTATAATTTCGAAAGTACAAAGTTAATATAGTACCAAAAGCTTATAAGACAGACCAAAAAATAACGTGGGAATGAGTAGAAAGTTAAATTGCCATCTATTTTTAAGAGAGGCAACACTGCAAAAGTGGTAGCCGGGAAGAGTTGTTCCTTGTAACAAAGAGAGGCGATCTCTTTGTTGTTAAGTGGCGGGGGTGGAGGCTATACGTCAGGGTGTAACAACCTTCGCCCGCCCCCCCTGGCTACCCGTGTTTTTATTCACTTATGCTAATTTTACTACATTTATCTCCGCTTAAAGATTTGCTTGACCCAACCGATTGATGTGTCTGTTTCTGTTTTCTATGCGGACCTTAAGTGGACAAGTGCATTAAATGTTATTCATGTGAAATTGTTTATTATGTGTTAATGTTTAGGTACTTGCGTGTTGACAACTAGCTGTTCACTCCGCCTTTGTACGGGTCGTTAGTGTTAGTATCGATATATTTTTAAAATACAAGTTTGACAATATCTAGATCAACAAAGACAACAAATCGTGTATTAAAGATCTGATATATCATTATGTGTAGATTATGCGACACGCTTCATGTATTTCCTCTTATGCGTTATCTCTTGAATTGTCTGATTCTAAAGTACAAAATAGGTACGATTATTTGGTTTTCAGTCATCAAATTCCTAGAAAATATTTAAAGTTTTTTCGGACAAACGTTAATCAATATCGATTCTGAAGTTTCATTCAAATATATAAAAGCATTTAACGGTTTAACTTACACTTAACTGGTAAATTATATATTTTATATGCTGTTTCATCATACTCCTTAAATTTCGATACGTGTCTAGTACTTAATAGATTGACGTTTATAGTTATCGCACCACTCTTAAATGTCGTAGCGTGATGTTTTATGGCCTATAACTTACCGCGATAAACATGCTATCAAATGTAGAATTTTTCAAATCGGACGGGTATTTCCTGAGATGAGCGCGGTTAAACAAATAAACTTTATCTGTATAAATTAGTATAAAGTAATACCTAATGTTTAAGCTGTGAAAGTTTAATACACATCTACTATTGTTGTACTAATATAAGAAGCAGTTGGTGCATGCCACTTCGTAAGCGTAAAAAAATTATATTGAATCACCTATTTCTCTAAGATATAAGAAGCAAACTTTCAGCCTCTTATTTCACTACCTTCAGTTTATTTCTGCGTCAAAATAACCTTTGCCCTTCTCCAATGTCCAATCCAGTAACAAGTAAACTGACGTACACACAAAAGGTCAGAGTTACTTCCGCATTTATAATATTAAAGATAAATGTACAGATTGCGGGACATCTCAGTTTCACACTGAGAATAATAAAAGCAGTCTCAATGGCTTGATGTCGACGACTCGGTAAAACGACCCAAACATTAACTCCGCTTTAATGAAACACCTAGCCGTTTGAATACAGCGAGAAACGTAATAGCCAACTCGTGCGACCATTCAGGAAACGTTCAAGAAAAAATGTGTTAAGAAAACCGAGTCCTGAATATATTAAAGTGCTTTTTAATGTAATTGCAAATGTTTGAATGCAATTGGGTGTTTTATTGCGCTATGATTTTTTTAAATTGTAAATAAGGTTCAGTAGCTTAATATAAAGTGTCGCGTTACGTTTAGTCGGCTATTTATGATGTTACGTTACATAGTTGCTCTGTCATTTGCAAGAATAAAACAAACAATTGTAATTGTTGCCTTGTAAATAGAATTTTTAATTACCAGATAAACAACTGAGAAGAATTTACGAGTCGGGTGGCAGCGACATCACGTTATTTGATTGTTTCAAGTGTAGTTATTTCGATGAAACTGTAGCCTGCCGTCTCAATTAAACTGTTTGTTGGCTACAACAGTAATCTATAACCAGGCCGTATTAAACTAGTCGAAAACTGAAATTATTTTGGCCAAAGTTTGTCAGTTTAAATACTCTTTGTGGATTAATCGAAAATCTATTAACATATTCCTAAATCACGTTCAATTACACAATGTTTGCAATCGTTTTCATCTACAGTAATCATCAGCTTTATATTTTAATTTAATATTGTAAAGCTTTTAATTTAATAATTTAATTTTAGAATAAAGCATAACAATTAGCTAATGAGAATATCTAGAAAATTACTAGTTAGAAAATATCATTTCAATCTATCCGGCGGTGGTTATAATAAACTCGTTTAAATAGAAAGCCTTCCCCTATCCCGCGACATAAATAGACTATTATGTGTTTTATAAAACTTGTAGGCTAACTATTTATTCAACTCAAGTGAGCAAGTTTTTTTATTGCTTTTTTATGCACGGGATTGCTTCAAGTACCCTACTCGGTTCTTTTCTCTGAGTTTTTCCTTTTATGTTATACGATATTATGTCAATGGTTATGAAAGGCTAAGAGTCACTCTATTATGTTAACCCGTATTAAATAAATGCGCGTGTTGTAAACATATACAAATTGTACGAGGAAATTCCCTTTGTTGTCTAATTACTATATTATTAAGTACCTTATAGTGCTATTGACCCAAATTGCCGCTTATGTATTAATTTATCATGCTCTGCATAGGCGGCATTTGAGTGCATCACTTTTAATTAATTTGTAATGAATGACCTACGTGATATAATTCATCATCATATATACCGTCTAAAGATGTGTAACCCTCCCAAGGCATAAAATCGTTCATCGTAAAAGGTCATCTTACGACCCATAAAATATGCTAAAGTACGCTGCGCGAAGTATCGTTAAAACGCCACTGTGTTACGTTAAACGCGGCAGCCGAAGCCGAAAGGAGATTACCGTTGGCAGTGGACAAATCGGGAAGTATACAGGGCGAGCCGCAGGATTGCGTAATTACCGTAAAGGAAGTGGGCCGTTTAGGCAAACAAAAACGTCGGCGACTCGATCAGCGGCGGAACAAAGGCGTAATTTGAAACAATCGGTGGTGCAGGGCGGCGTGGGCGCGCACCCCGCCGACTATTGATCTGACTCGCGCCCTCCCTGCACCCTGGCGCCTCGGCGACCACCCCGGCCCCCCACCGCATACAACTCGTATTTTAATTGCAAATCTGCCAGATAATGCGCAAATAGATAACGCCATTATACCCGGCTCGCTTATTATTTAGCGCTATCGAATTACGACTCTTTTAACTTTTCTTATTGATTGCGTTGTGGACTCCGGTGTACGTGGGAGCGTGATTGTATTTTTTATTTCTTGTTTCATACAGTTTTAGCAGATTTAGTTTGTATTCATTTTTTGATTTATGCATTTTTTTCTGATATGCCAGAAGGTGAAATATGTATCTATTCTTAGATTGCTTATAATTGTTATTGATAAATGGTAATGTACAAATTTATTTTTTATCAAGAAAAGTAAAACATTTTTTACATTTCTTCAAATTGAATTTTGAAAAAAAAAACAAAATATGTTAACGTGACTTTACTTAATATGAAATATGCTATCTTATTCTTAGTCTGTGAAACTTTTTAAATCTATTAGTATTGCTAAAATCCAATAGAAATAAATTTAATAGAACTCGTTGGAAAAAGAGTTGTTCGTAAAACAATCGTTTTACTTGCTTCAAAGGCTTTTTGCCGATTAGGACCACAGCGTTATTTGATTGAAAGGGGAAAATTGTTACGTCATAATGGCGAATTTTCACTGCGGCTGCGGTATTACACGCCCTCTGAGGTCTTAATTAGTCAGTGCTGCTGTTTTTGAATGTTTGCCTTCATTATTATTGGATTATATAAATTAATTGAATTATTAATAAACGTTCTAGCAGGATTTAAACTAGAATTTGTTATTGCTTTTTAAACGTTGACCTTTACACTCGATTCTTTTGTGTCTATTTATAAATTATTGATTTAATTAACTACTGGAATCCCATACGGTACAGAACAATAAGGACAGCTCGCATTGTAACGCCGAATGTACATTACCATAACAATTTAAAATCCCATTAAGTTAAACCGAAACTGTTATTATATTCCGTGCAATTTACTCGAGCACAATGTAAAAGATATTATCTTCATTATGTATATTAAGGCGGTGTTTACTGAAATGCGTCATTTAATAAGAGGGACGGAGCTGTCATCAAGTCTTGCTTTGTCTCAAACTGCTAGGACGTCTAGAGAGCAGTGTAAAGTCATACGGTCGCTCGCCTGCCGACCTTTCTCTGATCGTCGATACTTACGGCGAAAAGATTGGATTTTTTTTTTGTAATTCCTCTTTAAAAACTTAAGACAAATTTATCTTTTGACTTTTTAACTTCAAATAGAATTTATTTTCGGCTAGTAAACTGACTTATTGTGCTCCCATATGTGATACGATAATGTCTTTAAAGGGTTTCTTTGTTAATTTTCAGGACCCGCGCCAGAAACAAAGAAGAAAATGAAGAAGCGTCCGGGATATATGCCTACAATGAGCGTGTCACAAATGATGGTGCAAAGGGACAGACCCCTCAATGAGTTCAAGGTACGTGTTCGTTATGTATTCATAGCGGCGATAAGAGTTGAACTCTTGCCAAGAACCCACCGTGCAGCCACTTTTATTACCTATATCGGCTGCGAAAACGTATTTCCATAATATTTCTCTGATTCTGTTATTCTGCTCGTATGATGGTAAATTTTTATTCGCGTTCTCCTTTTACGAGAATTATAAATATTTCATTTCATGAAGCCGATGTTGAATAAAATATTCATTAGACTGCTCATGCTAAGATATTTTTATTTTTAATTTTCAGCCCGATGTCGACCAGAAAAGGACGGCTTCTCCAGGCGCTATGACTCAGCGCTCTGGCAATATGCAACATTGTATGCCATATTCTCAACAAAATATGTCAAATGTAGTGCAAGATGAAGTTAAACAAGAAACCCTTGTTCAAAGAAGCTCGCACTACCTTACCGTTAGTAGTGGCTGGATCACTCAACATCCCGAGAATATAGAATCCGCACAAAAACATAATCCACAGATATCAGGTCCTTTAAATAACCCTCTTAATATGGGCCTCCCGGTACTCGGAACTAACGGACAGGTTATAGGTGTTAATACTGGATATAATAAACATTCAACAAATGTTAAAAATACATTAAACATAACGTCGCAAAATGTAATAGAACCTGAACATAAGGAGGAAGAAAACGAAGCACAGACAAATAAACCGACTCCCAAAGAAGAAGAATCACAGATATTCTGTGGTTTAAACCAACCCCTTACACCAGAGGTTATGCAAAAGATAAACGAGCAGCAACAAATATTTATTCAAAGAAATCAAAAACAGATTGAAGTTATGAAAGGGTACAAAACGCAAATATCAGAAAATATTAATCAGAGCAAACCACCGATGCAAAACCAATATGTTCCACAAGGTCAATTAGTAATTCAGAACGGAACTGTTGTTAAAACGAACTCGGCGAAAACACCTCCATGGCAAGTGAAGAGAAACGATGCAAATCCTTCTAATTCTATGCCGTGCCCGAGCCCGAAATTGCAAAAGGTGGAAAACCTGGAATATGAAGACAGTAATATAAATGCAATGGACGAATCTTCATCTTCAACGAGTTCATTTTCCAGTAATGAGCAAATTATAAACCCATCAATGTGCTCACGTGTACCGCCATTACCGCAACATTATAATATGATGGGCCAACAATGGCCAGGTGTTGAACTTAATAAGAAAAGGGTTAAGGCTAACAACAAAACACCAAAGAAAAAGTCTAATCCGAATGATAATAAAACGATGATGTTTGGGAATAACGGCATAAGACAAATCCAAGATTCAAAAGGCAAATCTTGTGATGATGGCACGAGAAATTCAGTGCCGTCATTTATGGATGACCCTAACGGTTACTTAGCTCAGCAAACAGTCTTGCTAAATAACACTATATCAAGACAAGTGGGTATAAACACCCGATATGATGTAAATCATTTCGAAAATTCTGGCAATACGTTTAATTCTTCGAATCAAGACAAAAACTGCAAACCTATGAACAAACCTGGTGAATCCATGAATGTTTTTAGAAATAATATTGTACCGAATTCGTCGCCATCACCGAATAATACTCCCGATAGTAGTCTCGTTCCTGAAAAGTCTGCTGATACTATTCCACCGTGCTGCAAGGGCTGCAATGTTTCGTACAAAGGAAATTGTTCCAATACATCAGAAACGAGAACAAAGTTTTTGAAACAGCATGCCAATGTTTACGGCTTAGACTTGGAAAGCGGTGTAGCAACATCTAGTCCTAAACACGGATTCGACGATAATCCAGTAACATCCTCGACATATATAGAGAGGAATCTCATGATGAATGATAATTGTGGACCTATTCAAGCCGGTATCGTAAGCACTAGTAATGTATCTCCGAACGACACATTACAACCGCCTGAGCCTTCGCCGACTTTATCTACAAGCTCTCGGAATACTGATACGCCTCACAGTAGCGGCAGTAACTCTCAGCTACAAAATAATTGTACATTCCCCGTCCCGAGTCCAGCTTATTCTAATCCGAGCTCAAGTAGGGATAACTTCAATAGTAATCCCCCTACACCCGGCAGTAATCACACATATCCATACAACTCGCCCGGGCCGCCCAATACTCAGGCGATTTCTGGCAATCAAGTGATGCATTTCATATCAAACCATAATGTTAACAAAAATCTCATGGAAGTGGATAACATATCAATGGTAGGAGTCAAGCCGGTGTTGAGAAATCAACAAGAGTTGTTAAGGCTAGAAGCAAAGAAGAGGGTAGAAAATACAATGCCCGGATATTGTCCACCGCCACATTTAGGAGGCGGTCCGGCGCATTCCCTTATACAAGCCTGTTATATACAGACATTTGTGACGACTATGGCGAGTGGATTCTCCGTTACGCGAGATACCGTAACATCTGTACTCGCAGGAAAGGCGAACACCGCAACGACGTCTATAAATGCATCGCAAGCAAACTTTGTAAGACCTCCTCCTCCGCCTAGTGTGAATTTGGCCACGACTTACGCAATACCAAACAATCAACCTGATCCGTTTATAAATTCCGTTAATTTACCTACTAGCTATCCATTACACATAGCTGGTACGACAGCTCAAAGCATGATAACGAAAACTCCGCTTGAAATGGTGCAGAATGTTATAAGCAGTTTACCTTCCAAGCCAGAAACAAGCAATACGCAACCAACATCGATTGTTCAAAGGAGATCGTGCTCAAATACCCCTGGACAAATTCTTATTTCGTCAACTGGCCAAATAATCGTATCGAACAATCAAATGCCGCCACCGCCGCCAAAGAATACTACGTCTTTGTCACCAATTGGCTCAAATGCGGTGACAAATGTAACCACATCTGTAACTCAAGTTGTTCCCGCCGTAGGTGGAGTACAACCCATGGTGAATCAACCAACTGTAGTGGTGAATACGTTACCAACGCCTTTCGTCATTCAACCTCCTATGATGACAGTTGAAGGGCAAGTCGTCCAACAAAACACTGTTTTACCACAAATAGTCACTGGTGGTATAGTTCCTGGACAACAAGGCACTGAAACATCAAGACAGATCGAAGTAAAAAATGGTCAAGGCTTCGTACAAGGTGTGGCTATGCTATCACCGGAAAGCCTTAAGAAAAGGAGTAAGAAAAAGAAGAATCAGACCCCCAATATAACAAACGTATTGCAAATTGCGGCGCCGCAACAGAATCCTAATAGCCTAATGGTACATCACTCATCTCCGCAACATAATTCTAGTCCACAATTTTCTCCTCGCGGTTTCCAGTTGTCGCCTACAAACAACATATCGCCTACACCGATGTTGCAAGCGCTTACAATTGTGCCCGGAAAATCTGGTACCCCAGCACATATTGTAATGAACGGGCAAGGAAACACAAATAACTTCGGATCTCAACAGATCATAGCTAATACGTCACCATCACAACAAATCAATTTGTTACAACCGGTTAATCTGATAAATAATGCGAGCAATGTTATGTCGAACTTCCCAGCCTTCCAACAGTTTATTTTGCCGAATCTCGGTGGGATGGTCATGACAGCCGATGGAACGGCTATAATTCAAGACAATTCTACAGGTATGCCCATGCAGCTACAATTACAGACTGTAAACGGTCAAAACGTTTTGACACCTGTTCAAAATCCGGGTCTATTTACCGCGGGAACAAATAGTGGCGTAGTAATCAGAGCCCAAAATCAACAAGGCAAGATAATACAATCGCAACACAGTCCTGGAGCTCAGTTTCTCTCTCCGAATAGCCAAGTAATGGTCAACAGTCCAAACTTCAATGGCCAATTGAGTCCCTTACTCGCAAATCTGAGTCCCACAAACGTGACATTCAATACGAGTCCGCAAATGAGATCGGGAAACGTTCAGACTCAAGAATTCATTCAGACCAACCAACTCGGTCAAACGCTCATGGTTCCTTTATCTCCGAAACAAGTTCCCATATCCGCAACAAGCAATAGAACTAATTCTACATTCGTCCAAAATACGACTATAGTACAACAACAGACGACTTTAGTGTCAAACTCTCACAACACGCAGATGTCGTCAATCAATCTTCAGGGTGGAAACTCTAGATTGAGTATTGATCCGAATGTTCTACTAAATCAGAAATCGATTACGAATCAGAAAAGGTTTAGCCAAACAGGAGAGAGTAGTGTAGTTGAGTTCAAAGATGAAAAGTCAGGGACGTTCGACCAAGCGAAAGACGATAAGGCGGACGGTTCAGAAGGGTATGCGAGGTTAATGCAAGAGTTGGGTGGGTCTGGTGTAAGGCACTCTGTTTCGACGCAGACTTTGGGTCAACGTGGGGGGAAGTCTCCTAACACTGCGGGGGGATCTCCTCCAGACACAACAACGCATAGTCCCCTTGGTGCTTTGGATGCGGCGCCTAGTCCAAGGCTATATGCTGCGGCCTCACACTCTACATACGCTGATACAACTACTAAGTCACCTGAACCAGCGGACATGCATTCATCGGTAAGTTATGATTCTATTCTATTATAGTAGGAAATAAGTAAAAATTGTGTTTAATATTTTTGAAACTGACGATTACATCGATAGAAAAATAATTTGTGGCCTTTATATTCTTGATGTTCCATGTGATATTTATTTTACATGGTATATTACGACCGTTCTGGCGTAGTTGTATTGTATGTATCGGTTGTAAATAGTTACTGGCTTGCCCTCCTGGCTATGAAGGTCAGATGACAATAGCTCTGTGTAAAAATCGTTAACTTGTCAAACATAAGGCTAGAATAACAAACATACCATGTAAAAATTTATGGGGAAAATACTAGGAAGATAACGATATGGCTGACAGCTAATGTTGATTCGATTTCGATTTTAAATTTAATAAATGCATGGAAAGAACATAATAAATATAAATTAAACAATTATTTGTTAAATTTCAATTATGCCATTTAGACAACTGTTGTGGTACTGAATGTGCTTTTAATGCTGACCGTTGCGAGTTCGATCCCCGCTCGGGGCAGATGTTTGTATTTATACAAACATATATTCTTCCTAAATCTAGTGTAGTGTGTAGCGGATGCGTATGCGGAAGCGATCCCGCAGCCTCTCCGTTTCCGTGCTGATGGTGACTTTTTAGTGAGTACAATCTCACATAACCCGATGGAAGTTCCCTGCGTCAACAAAAAAGTCTAATGTTTTTTTTTATGACATAGGGCGGCAAACGAGCTGACAGATCACCTGATGGAAAGTGAATGCTGTCGCCTATGGACATTTGCAACAATTTGCAACAATTGGTATGGAGAGGGAATGGATGGGGAATCAATGGGGAAGGGGTGAGGAATTGGGCCTCCGGTACCCTCACTCACGCGGCGAAACACGACGCAAGCGTCATTTCACG
>DVXP01002332.1:0-12934 GCA_018235645.1 Junonia grisea | reverse complement strand
AGCCAAGTTATTAATTGCGAACATTTGCACCCGACGTGTGCAACAGTTGGCTAATGCGGTCATATGTTACCCTCCCTGCAGTACCGCAAGACCATTTGTCAGAATAAACATTATTATCTAGTAAACATCTGTATGATGAGATTAACCTTTGGGCGGTTTTAAAAGAGAAATTTCTATTTGTTTGACGCTAGAGATATTACTCCACGAGTATTACTTATTGTTGAACGTTTTCTTCAGGTATATTACCCTACCTAGCTTGGTTTGTGTGATTAAGGTTAAAGTAACCGTAAAAATTAAAGGGTGACACTCGTGTGTTTGTATATCTGTCAGTCTGAGGCATCATTTAATTTTTTGTTCTTGTAAAAGGTGACTTTCGGACGATTGTTCTTAGACGAGTTTGATGAAAATAGGTTGAGCCGTTTAAAAATTAAAGAGGTAAAAGTAGGTAAAGTAAACAATATCTAGATTATAATAAGAGTGTACATCTATTTTTTTTTTATATACATAGGTATATTTTATGGCATAATGTGAGGATTATGTGAATTTGAACAATATTGGCGTGACGTAAATGTGATACAAATCCTAATGTCGCATTGAATACGATGTCAAGGGTTTTATAAAATGTTTTGATGGTCATTTGTTTGTTCACAGAATGCAACTGCAATGGCCATGCCAGAAGATGTCGCTTCAACATGGAGCTTTACAAGCTGTCTGGTCGCGCGAGCGGCGGGGTCTGCCTCAAATGCAGGCACTACACCGCCGGGAGGCACTGCCACTACTGCCGCGAGGGGTACTACAGGGATCCCACGAAACCCATCACTCATAAGAAGGCTTGCAAACGTAAGTAAAACTTGTTTTGAACTAATATTCTGGCCCTAGTGAGTTATAGCCATGACACCTGTCTTAGAACACGAATCAAACCCCATATTTAAAATTGGTGGAAACTTTGCACAAACACACACACACACACACATACACACACACACACACACACACACACACACGCACACATACATACACACACACACACACACACACACACACACACACACACACACACAAACATAACTCATCCCAACGCATATACATATGTACCTACCCTGTTTCGCCGTGGATTAAAACGTCCATTCGAGTCCTAATTGGTTAAAAGTGATAACTATGTATCAATGCATAAACACACAGATTAAAAAACATTTAATACGCTATTAAAATCTATGTTTATTAATGTAAAAGAATGTTGTACCATAAAACCTAATTAAAAGATATTGTATGAAAAAATATATTTTAAACTTTTATCACGTTTTATACGGGCAATAAAAGGCGGCTGTTAAACCGTTTATTTTTATTAAAACTATAAACTTTATTAAAGTACAAGTCGTAAGCTGTTACTTTTATAAATAAGTAATATGTGAGCAAGTGTAAAAATAAATAAACCGTAAAAATTTTAACTTGTTTCGAGTCAAAGTAAACACGGTTAACTTTGGATACACATTTGTTAAACTTTTTATTTGTTACCTGTGACTTTATGTTTGATCTTGTTCCGGTTTAAAATAAAAAAATAAAGCATACATGGAAAACATTGTTGAAATGAAAACATTAATTTATGAAAAATAATTAATTACTTTTGCAAGAATAACTTGACTTACGATACTTTTAAATATAGCGAATACATAAGATTTGATCTTTAGTTGTGTCATCTGGGTACAAATTATTTTTAAATACAAAGGAGATTGTACGATAGCCGAAATGTCATTACGAAATTATTTTCGTGACAGATAGATTTGTTTTCATCAATCTTTTTAAAACGTTAATTATTTTCATTGCACTAATTTAAGAATTAATGAAAATCGACCAACACGCCAAACACTTCGAAAATTAGAGTTAAAACTTACAATTTAGCGTAGTATACTGACTACTACTAATTTGTGTTTGTGTGTGGCTTAAGCAAGCGACACATTTTCAATTAAAACTGTATAAAATTTGCATTTCACAAGTATGACATTAATATATTAGGTCCACTATAAAATTCAGCTGCGCAAATTGAGCTGCCATACCCAACGACACACTTGCGCAATGTTAATATTGCACAGTTTTAATTAAACATGTGTAACTAGCTTTTCCGTTTTGTTTTGAATACGTTTGAAAACTATCTTTGAGCCCTGGCTTTGTGCCCTTTAATATATTTAATTATGACTCTAAAATTTCGCCTTTTGCTTTGGTATAGAACTTGTCTGGGTGAAATATCACTGAAATATCTCTTCATATAATTTCGTGATAATTGGTATCCACCTATTTAAGACATGACAAAATATTCATACCTTCATTCAGCCTGTGTACACTGAAATAGATCGTTAAAAATTAAAACCGTTTTTCGTTACATGTGTAGTTACCGCACAACGCATACAAGAGACTTTTGACTGTGTGAAAAAGTCAATCAAAAATAGTTTTATTTTGTGAAGCACAAAGCTCTAAACAATTTTGGATAGACAAAAGTCTCAGGAACAAAATCCTCATGTTCTAAGGCTATAAAGAATTTAAAAAATAAATTCAAAACTGACAGTTAAAATGTCATTGCTATAGTGTTGCATGGTAGGTGAATATTGATGTTGTCGATATATCAAAACGCGTATCGATATTTCCGTCTAACGTTACTAGCGAGTATATCACAGTATTGACAGAGTTATTAATAGTGCTGATAGTATCTATAATATTGCATCGATAATTTATTTGATACTTTCGCTAATTCGTTTTTGTCTTGTCTATATTGTGTTGTTAGATAATAGTGTATGTTTGATTACCCCAGAGAAATAATAGTTAAAACTTTGACTGAATAATTTTAAGATCAGAATATTTCCTTTAACTGTAAAAAACAATAGCATGTAGTTAGCGTAGTTTCATTAAAAATTTAAAGCTCTAAATACTTCATTTTTTTTTTATTTTTTTAACAAGGATGGAATGTAGGTCATTCCATGTACTAAAAGAAATCTTAACTAAAGGGTCAAGCAACCATCATCCTATTATGGGGGTCCCGGGAAAGGACCAGGAAATTCGTAAAACCACAAGAGACCTTTAGTTTTAGTACAGTTACGTGCTATGGTTTTGGTTTTTTCTGGGTCATTTGTTTTATCAAACTATAGGGTACTTTAACTTAGGGTAATGTAACGTCATTGGTAGCAACTTTTTTGTCTGTTGTTTTCATAAGCTTTTGCGATTTATGCTACATTTTAGGTCCAATCGCGACGATTATATGTTTTGATAAATATACTTTTATTGTGAAGGGATTGCTTCATTCCGATAATAAAGATGTTAAGACAATATTCTACATCTTTCTACCGATTTTAATCTCTATGAAACATTGATAAATTCAGTCGTTAATAACCTAAAAACTAAAATAAAATTTTGCATAATACAAAAAGTTAAAAAAAAAACTAACATAACAAACAGAATATTAATATAGATTAATTTAAACCTCACAAAACAAAGTAACTATTTCACTTCTTATACAACGTCTGCGAAGCCCACTAATAAAATTAAAAATCCACATAACAATAAAAGAAAGCAACCAAGGCACTTAGAACATTACTATAGATTTATCAAAGACTCACAAAACAAAGCAACATCATAAGTGAATAGTTGGCGATGTGAGGCAAGCCGATGAGATGGGTGATTTATAAAACGTCGCCAAACCCAATAAAAAAAAAAAAAAAAAAAAAAAAAAACAAAAAAAATACAAACACACTTACAAATGTAACTATACATTTGTCAAAACCGCACAAAAAATCAACATTGTTGGCGAAACTATATCGCAATGTAATTCTAAAACTCAATCCTGTGTCAGCGACCCGTGCCCTTATAAAACGTCCTCGGAGACCCATTCCGAAGGTCCCGTAAAGGGTCTGAGAAGTCGACGATTTCCGGGACGATTTTTATGTGAAAACTATTCGTTCAATGCCCGCGTCCCGCTTTTATAGGTTTACAACTGGCTCCGTGGAAGTTACGATGCTATTCTTTGACCGAACTATTTGTTGGCGGAAATCTTATTTGTTTTGTTTTTTTTCTGCTTCGTTTGTTTTTTTTTTGTCGGTGAAGGAAAGTGGCGATGGTCGTGATGTTTTCGGTCCAGTGGTACGTTCTGTTATTGGAATAGTTTCGCATGTTGGATTTTGCAATGTTGTATGAAATCTTTAACAGCCAAAATATTGGCTTTTAAATTTTGTAATAACAAAACATTTTTTTTCTTATTATCCATATCAAGAATTGAATTTCAAACTATTTTCAGTAGTAGTTACCAGTTTGGAAGAATTTTGATGAATGTACGTTTATATGAAAAACCTAGCAAATTAGGGCACCATCCAATGCGACCAAAAGACTCTATTAAGCTTATTACTCTCAGTAGGTGACGAAAACTGACTTTTCATGAATGATTGCATATCAAAGGTTTTTCTTAATGAAAAAGCTTTAATCTCGCGATATGGATGTGTATAGGATGTAATCCTTTGCCGCAAAATGTATCATTCCTGTTTCTTTTGAAATATCAAACACCAAAATGTTTCAAACACATTTTAGAAAGGCTGTTTTTGACATATTTCTTCTTCAGTATGGCCTAAAAAGGCGTAGCTGACAGACTCTGAGTCGCGTAAATGGCAAATACATTTTGTCTATCATCAAATTGTTTGGTGATTTTTACAACTTGGATTCCAAGGTTTACTTTAGTATCGCAAAATGATGCCCATCAAAATCGCCTTGGACGTCGATAAACATTCTAGGAAAAAAGAGGCTTTATATGAATACATAAGAGGTTTATGTGACAGTATCTGAAGCAAAGCCAGTGTGATTACAGTAATCCTATTAAGCGCAATGAATGTTCTTTTTTATTACAATACTTGAATCACTTTGACGTATTGACGATATAAATTATCGTTTATTAGATTATATTAATATTCTAAAGGGAAACGATTTTAATCTTTGTTAGTTTTAGTTGAATAGGTCCGAAACTACTTGACCGATTTGAAAAATTCTTCCACTGTTGGGTTACACTATCTCCGAACAGAGGCTATATTAAAATTTCCAAAAAGTTAGTAATTTCCGTGCGAATCCAGGGCGGTCTACTAATAATATAGCAATAATAATAAAATAAAAAAAAATATCATACAAAGCCTCCATGCTAATTTCAATTACATTGTCCAACCAACAGCATGCGACTGCCATCCAGTGGGAGCGAGTGGCAAAACATGCAACCAAACAAGCGGGCAGTGCCCGTGCAAAGACGGGGTGACTGGCACGACCTGCAACCGCTGTGCCAAAGGCTACCAGCAGTCTAGGAGCCACATCGCACCGTGTATACGTAAGTACTGACAGAGACGGTCTTTGTTCTTGACGGTAAATATGTAGATAAGGAAGGATTTTGTCTTTTGTTTTTCTTTCTGGTGAAAGAAAAAGAAAAGATCATTTATTTACACGTTTATTTTCTTGTTGTAAATCAGTAATTTTATAAATTAGACAAAAAATCGTAGCTGAGAAGCCAATAAAAACTTTGAATTTAACATTATCGTCAACAATTCTCATTAAATAAAAATACTATATAACATAAATTGAAACAACTATTGAAATATTAGGAATTACAACAATGTAATGCACCGAATATTTAATAAGAGTGTAATCATGAAAATGATGGTCAGAATGCTAACATCATTTCTATGATATTGTTTCTTGAAAGGCCATTTACTTCAAGTCAACTAGTAAAATTAACTGACACCGAAAGCCTTAGCATGACTAAATCCTTTCCAGTTATTAATCCCCTCATTTAACCCCAGGTATTCCACGAGTGGTGACAGCAGTCCAGGCAATGGAGGCGGTAGACGCGGAGCCGGGGCGCGGTAAGTAGTAAGTGGACCTTCAAGCACTCTCGCCCCATCTCACTGCATGCTAGATCTCTTCACGGTATCAGCTAAGGATTAGTTGACAATTATCCTAATAGTGCCTTAAGAATATGGACATCTATGGTTCTTTGAAGAACCTGCTATTCTAATTGTAGGTAGAAACGTAATTAAAAAAGAAGGGGGTAGTGTCACAAAAATAATATGGAAAGTTCTTCTTGAATTCATATTTGGAAGAAACTATCATGCCTAAATTGTAGATAGGTAATTAGAACAAAATGAGATTTTGCCCTAACAAGAATATGAAGAGAAATGCCCTAACAAGTATATGAAGAATTAAAAAATCAACCATGCCTAATTTAGTACAATATGTAAAATAGTGAATCATTGATCAGATACATTTGCCCAACATTCGTTAGGAAGTGATATTACGCAATTAGTAGAGAATGAGTAAACAGTTTTACCTATGTTTAGTTGGCTTGCCAATTGTTCTGATAGTATGCCTACAATAGGAAATCAATTTAGCGAAGTCATTGAACATTTTAACGATTCGTCACGTAGGTAAGTTAAATGTAAAGAAATGTCAGTTGAGGATGTCATTAGTTTTGTCCACATACCTACTTGATGATATTTCGGAACACACAAATATGTCTCTCATTCAGTCGATCATCTGATTCATCTCAATCCATTACAAAAGCAACAGAGTACTTCCAAACAAGTTTTATTGATATAATAACTGATATGAATGAGCGTAGTTATGCAATGTTGATCGATACATCCGGATCATTATTAATTCCTAAATGTACACACATCAATCACATTATTTATTCATATACATACTTTCGTAACGACTTTAATGAAAGATAAACTAAAACTGTAAATATAAACAACCGTCCACGTTTTACCGTTTGCAAACAATATTATAGTAAATATAGATCATTTTGTCTAAAACAAAAAGTTTATGATTAAATAGTTTAGATAGATACTTTACATTCGGCATTTATTACATTATTTGCGACTTACGCTTACTTTTCAAAATCTCTTGGTTATTTTTACAAACGAAATCATCAAACTTAATACAAAAAAAAAATCATTCAAATTTCAATTCTTACCATTTTTAAAGTAACTACTCCCTTAATAGTGGTAACTCCTTTGCTTATTAATGGATTATTTAATAATTTTCATTCTTATTCAAATATTAGCTTATACCGTGAT
This sequence comes from Junonia grisea, assembly GCA_018235645.1. Lineage (NCBI taxonomy): Eukaryota > Metazoa > Arthropoda > Insecta > Lepidoptera > Nymphalidae > Junonia > Junonia grisea. The sequence continues at coordinate 5,843 of DVXP01002332.1, read as the reverse complement.
AGAGTTTTAACAAGAGTGAATGTAATTAAACATTTTATTAAGAAGTATTAATTTCAATATTAACCTTAAAACTCCCAGTAATACTAGAAATTAGAAGAAATTAACATCCTTAAATTCATTTAATGCTATAAAATCTTAAACAGTTCCCAAAGCTAATTTTTCATTCGTTTTATACTTGCTAGTCACGAACGAATCATTTCGTTCATCATTTAATATGGTGTCACGTTAAATTACATTCACTTCATTTATATTAATTTGCACCTTATAATTATTTCAATCGTCCATATTGGTTTAACTTTTTAACTAAATTTTATTTCCAGGCTTGCTTTAATGTTCATCACCAAACTCATAATCCTTTTTTTGTTTTTAATCAACAATCTGTATTAAGTGCGAGGAAGGTAAACATTTTCTGTAGTATTTCCCTTTTTATGTATAAACATAACTATGTTATTAGATGTTGTTTCAAATTGATCAATAAGAAGTACTTCATTTCATCATAATTTACAGTAGTTTTCGTATATTGTACGTTCTAATTAACAGTTTTTATTCATTTGATCATTGTGATTATTCCAATTGCTAAACATCGTAATAGAAAATCCATTTCATGAAGTTAATATAATGTACAATTTGATTTGTAACTTACTAACAGTTTTTGCTTTAATAATAATGTTTAAACTTGAATTTATATATGTACTATCATATTAACCCATTCGAGACAAATTGCACAGCGTGTGTGCAATTCATATCCAAGACTGTGACATAAAACCAGTCATATACCGTATGTGCCATATTAATAGGTAATAATCAGTAATTCTTAAGAGACGTAATAGCCGAAGGAAAGTTTTTAAGAAATATTTTTAGCAAAATATAAAGTTTTTATAAAGACAAACGAAACTTGACATTCATTACTACTAAATTCCAGTTGTCAAGAAATTAAAAAAAAATGTTTGGAAAATCCCAAGACAAAAGAAAAATAGTGCTTCCAGATTTTCCTATTATTAAAACCTGTAACCAATACTAACGTTTTTGAAAGAAAAGTTTCCTTTGTGCTTTCTAAATCCGTAATAGAATCATTTGACATTCAAAATGCGAATGTAAGATCCATTTATTAAACATACAAAGGTTTTAGACAAGATTTAGGGGTCTTATCTGAAATTATTGTCTCAAATGGGTTAACAAGTTAATTAGGCTGTGTGAGATCATTCGTGCTAGTTGGTTGGGTGTAATCTGACGTGTAACGTCTGTACGACAGCGGAGCAGTGCGGGCGGTGCCGCGCCGGCGCACGAACTCTCAACCTCAACAAGTTCTGCAGCCGAGACTACGGTGAGATTTACGAATTTAGCATCAGTATCATAATGTTTATTTAGTTTTTCGTTTAATTTAAATTAAAAAAAGTTAAAATGCTTAGATCTTCTAAGATGGCTGCGGGTTTTTGGCTATAACCTTTCAAACAAGAAGAGTTAAATTATTTTGAATCAATCTTGTGCAAAACATTGATAGAAAAGTTTGTGACCAAACTTATAAGTAGTGAGAGATCTTGCAGTGAAACAGCAATATCTATTAAACTAGTAGGAAAAGTATTCCAGTCAAAATGGTCACTATACTAGTGAAGGTTGCAAAGGTTAGACGGCAATCACTCTGTGTATAAGTCAGTATCTAGATAATACCTGAACACCTAAGCAGTCCCTGATAAAAACCAGAAAAAATTCTAGGAAGATGAAGAGGATGAGAGTTTTACTAATTACCAATTTCCATGAACCAGTCATAATGGGTCGAGTGGTCGGGCGCGAGGCGGGCGGCGCGACGGGCACCGACGGGTGGGTGCGGCTGGCGCTGAGCGTGCAGGCCGTGTACAAGCGCGCGCCGCGGAGCCGGCTGCGGCGCGGCGCGGTGGCGCTCTACGTGCGCGCCGCGGACCTCGCCTGCAAGTGTCCCAAGATCAAGATCAATAAGTGAGTACTTTGGTATAGCCTATAGGTAATTGCTTTTACTTGGTTGGGTTAACTATAGATGGTTAATGATAGCATACTGACATCGATATGGATTGACTAGCCAAAATTTTAACTTACTCAGTCCAGTACGATTTTATTGTCTCACCACTGTACTCGTAACATGTGATCAAGGCATAAATCTTTGAAAGCAATAGTAACTTATCAAGAATATGTTGCGATCAGAAAACTGTAATGTGTCAATTGGTAGTTTTAATATTACATAAAGAAACAGGACCCAGTGGTTTAACCTAGTGCGGTGATACCATTGATTGATTGTAAAAATTAATTCTTCCTACTACTCAAAAAGTACAGAAACCTTTAACAACTCTTAGATAATACCTATTCTTAATTGGCCTTTAATTGTTTATCGTAAACTAAAACAAATGTCTTTCACAGGTCCTATTTAATCCTAGGAGTGGAAAAAGAGGGGGCATCGTCTGGTTTGCCGGGACTGACGGTAGGGGACAGGACTCTTCTGCTGGAGTGGCGGGACGACTGGCACCGGCGCATACGCCGCCTGCAACGACGCTCCATCAACTGCCATTAGCGACGCCATTTTGTAAACGTATATTTGACAACTGACAAACCTCCGACACAGTAAAAACGACACTACTTGAATTGTCTTGAACAACGAATTGTCTTGAATGACTGGAGTTACCTTCACTTCAGATAAGAACCATCTCGAACATGACAGCTAAAACATAAAAGGACTCACCAATATCCTATCTTTTAAGACAATAGATAACACCTATCTTTTTGTGTCGGGGGTTACCGAGGATCGCACAGCCTAAGAGCATGAAGGCCTATTCAAAGGAGTTTGTAAGATATTCCGTCTAAGTTCCGTGCATTGAAAGGATATATAACTGCCATTAATGCTGATAAAATAGTTTGACCTAGTCGCAATTAAGAATATACAATAGAGACGTGTTACTGATATTTGAATAGTTATTGTAACTTTGAATGTTGAAGTCGAACCCTTTCAGATTGTTATTACAACCTTAATGTAACTTTTTATCATATTCTTTAAATAAATTGTGACTTAATTTCTCACTTCCTAGGATTTCGTTTACAGCGATTTTTTTTTGTCTAAATTATAAAAAAAAATATTTTAACAATTTATTTATGAAACCTTGTCGTTAACTATAACCTACTCGATTTGTAAGTTTATTTATTTTAAATCTAGATGCTAGGACTAACTAAAGTTTCGTTCCATTTTATGCATTTTTGTATAATTGTTATTTTATAATGAGAATGCGTATGTTGAAATTGTTTTTAAGTACTGGCAACTTTATGTGTCATGTGTCAGATTTGGCGCGAAACGGCCGCTCTCTTTTGACGGATGATATTATTTATTGTAAAATATTAGATTTAGGTGATTTTTGAAGATGTTTCATCTCCACAAAGCATAGTCATAATGTTTTAACATACCTCATTTATTAAGAAAACATTAGATAAGATTGTCTATTTATTTAATAACTCCTTTTAAACCTTGGTATTAATTGATTCTCTTATGTAATCATTTTTCATATATTTTTTAATGTAATGACATTTCTTGCCAAAGCGACTGTTTCAAAGTTCTCGAACGAGTACTTATTTCTTGAGAATATTTAGAAGTAGTTTTTTTATAATCTTTTTTCATCGCCTCACTAAAGGTATGTACAGTATTATTAGCTTTACTAAAATATACATTAAGAATCAAGCGTACATTTGACACCGACTTACGAATTATATTAAGCTGTATGTTTACAACCAATGCCTGTATACTCGTAACTATTAGACAAAAAGAAACAAATCATTCGATTTTCAAATTCAATTGACAACGTCGAATGTCTTAAATAAACGTTATTCTCTGCAATTTGGTACTGACAAAAGGGAACTATTTCAATATGAACAAGTACACTCATGTAATCATGTACAATTGAGCCGTCAAAATTACACGCTCAGGTACAGTTAGAGATAGGGTTGCCAGCTTTTTGATTTTCCCCAGATTTGTCCCAATGCAGAAAAATCAGTGTGAAAATAAAAAAAGTTTATTTTTACTGGCTTCGATATATTTTAAGGTGATATTAAAATTTAATTAAGGTCGGATACTAGATCCCGCCTTACATTTTGTTTTCTCCATTTCACATGACGTTTGCGAAATTATGTTAAACTGATACAACTAAAATTCAAGAACTTATCGATCTAAGCTCAGAATAGAATTTGGGACTTATTCTGCTGGTTAATTTTCAATAAAAAAATGGTATTTCTGTGCTAAAAATTCGGAATAAAAAAGAATACGTCATTCTAATAAATAAGTTTCTAGTTGCCTTTAATTTTAAGCGCGATATTTTTCAACATTATTAGTGGTTGATATGTATTTTAAAGATGGTAACCCTATCTTACACACAATGCAACAAATCATCTCGTAGCACGATGGAACAATTTACAATAATCCATTGTTGCTATTCTATCGCCGTCGGACAAACAAATATGGCGGCGTAATCGACGCCGTGGGACGAAAACAATGTACGAAATAACAAAACCATTTTTCATTATACATTTTAATTGAGAATTTGATTGGTTTTTTATACGTTTAACATAAAAAAACTATTTAAATTACAAACTGTTTTATTTCATTACGATATCTCTATTAGAAATGATTTCGAATTTAAAAAAAATATTTCATATGTCAATGTCAAATGGAAACGATGGATACAAACCACGGTCTTACATATGATCCAAACTTATACAGCCCAGTCGGCTGTCAAATGTATGTTTCTTTTATAAAATTAAAAAAATTAATCGTTTAGATAACATATTAATAAACTTAGATATTTCGCTTGATTGTACTGCGGATTGTAAAAAGTGTATTTAGTTGTAGATCTATCTATTTACCTGTTTCTAGTTATGCATATCTTTAGATTTGGTAATTCGTATAGGTAAGTATATGTTGCGCGCCTGTCTGTTTTTTTTTAATAATTTCATCCAAAGGCGTGCAAGAAGTTTAAAAATATATAATATAGATGAAAAATTGTAAGTGTATAGATATAGACAGTTTGTACTGTAATATGTGAATATTGTTTTTTTTTTCAACGTAACATTACAAAGATAACAATTCAAAAACCTTTATTTTACAAAATACATCACAATTTAACACAAAATTTCTAAAACAGCCATTCGACGCACAATTTCTTTTTCGCTTTCCATAAACAATTTTTCTTTTTTAATGTGTTAAGGCAGTTACTTTTAGGCTACTTATTTATATTGTAAGGAATGTCAATTGAATTTAAGGCATGTGAGGCACGAACGTATGCCTCGGAACCAGAGACAAATATGAAAAAAAAAATATTGTCTTTGGTTTCGACGCCACGTTCGTTTACGTATGTACTGCGAACTTGTGTTTTTATGATACCCTGCTCCTGTGATGTAATAAATGTTATTGGTTATATTTATTTAAAATAAAAGTACATTAATATACGAAACGTGGGTCTTTAATTTATTATCCAATTAAGAAAAATGTGGTTTTTGTTTTAGTAAAAAAGAGAAACTACATAATTATATTGAATCCATTAGACACTTTGTTAATATATCATAAAAAGCTATTAGCCCTATTTGAAAACAATTAAAATTAAAGCCTTATAAATACTTACTACCGATTTAATAAGGAAGATTAAATACTGTAAGACATCTCACGACGACTCAAACCAACTGATTTAGAACCACAAATATCAACTCGCAAATAACCAAAAACACTGATATAAAATACTAGAGAATAAATAAATGAACATTTATTTTTTACCGTGGGAGAGCCATGCATTTGCACGAATGGGCCGGCTCGACCGGAGTGATACCACGGCCTCGCAGAAAAC
>DVXP01002331.1:0-12936 GCA_018235645.1 Junonia grisea | reverse complement strand
TTTTAAAATATTAAATTATAGTCTGTATATTGGGTTACATGCTTCAAATTTCGTAGATAATATTTTTATTTTTTTAAATATAGCTGTGGTTATTCATACGTAAACATATTTTAAAATTAAATAATATTGTAAATATGTTTTTTTTCTAGTTATAGTATTTTAACTAATAAATAAGAATTGTGTAAGTGATACAATTTTGTATGGAAAAGTTAATAGGTTTTCTGTTACGAGTAGGAAGAAATCTTAATGGTGAAGTGGAAAAAGCCTCTTGGTGAAGTTATTGTATACATTTGTGTTCTCCTTACTTATTTAGGTGCAGTCTCATGCGTATGTGATATTAAGACAAACACTTTATCTAAATTTATAATGATAATGCAAAAATAACAAATTATTATTTACCTCTTAATGTGATAGTTTTAATAAAATTTCTTATGCAACTAGCTAAAAAAACCTACAGTGCCTAGACTGTAGGTTTTTCTTAAAATATTGTAAAAAATTTGCGACTCTACATAACAAAAATTCTCTGCTACATTTTTTTTGAAAACGCTTTGTAGGCAAAGTCGCAGACTAACGTAAACTTTTATAAATATTATTAATTAATACTTTTACGTACTATGATTTGACGTTATAGCTAATATTTTCAATAAATATCTACGAGTTTTAATAGAAAGCGGCCATTTTGTAACTTTGTTGCGGCAATTAATCTGTCAATGTGTGTTTAACCTCTGAGAAAAGTGCTTCTTCAAACTATATTTATACTTCTATACTACCTAATATGTACCTGTTGATTGTGCGAAAATAACTTAGAAAATCATAAGCGTATTTAATTTAAAAACTAATTTAAAACTACCTGCCACCCGCGACTATCTGTGATTCCCGCGGAAATTTTAATCTTTCGGGATAAAATGTAGCCAATGTTTTAGTTCAAGTTATAAGTCATCACCATTTTCACCTTCAGCCAAATCGGTTCAGCCGCTTTGCTGTGAAAGATCAACAAACATCCAAACATCAGAACTTGCACACTTTTGCCTTTATTAAGTAAGATGGGCTCGTTTAAATTTGTATAGGTACTTATAAGTATACGTATTATCTCTCTATATATAAAAATGAATTGCTGTTCGTTAGACTCGCTAAAACTCGAGAACGGCTGAACCGATTTAGCTGGTTTTAGTCTTGAAATAATCGTCCAGGGAAGGTTTAAACGGTAAAAAAATGGAAAAATCGCAAAGAAAATTTCTATTTAAACATTAAATAAAGACACTATTATGACACTTTGGTTGACATGACAACCTCTGTCGGGTCCACTAGTATTAGATATATTTTGGTCATTTTCTGCATATTGATAAAGTAGTTCCTGCTAAATAAATTCCAATTTTTTAGTAGATGTTGAGGAATCAGAGCTAAAGCCGCATTCTAGAGGCGCCAATAACAAAATTACACAAAATTACTGATTTTCGAAAGCGTTTAAGGAAAAAAAATAAAAATATCTTAAAACCCCTATAAAGTTTATTCTACAACTATTAATAAAAATGTTGACTTAGAAATGATGAGAAACATATAAAAACCACCTTTGATTTTCCAAAATGAAAGTGTTTTTTATAGCAGTTCCATTAGTGCTTACGTTTCAAGGACATTGACGAAGAAAAGCTATATATTCGTTATTAAAATTAAGTGCCAAATAAAGTACATACCTGGTTACATGATTAAAAATCGTTAAGTCACAAGATAGCGAATATTTCAAAACAATGTGTGCGCCTCGAACAATCCTCAAGACCACTGTACGCGAACGGTAACATTTGACAGAGCTAACCACGTGATGGGTGGTACTAGCGCTTTGAGTTTTTGTAATTGTTTGGAGCGGTTATACAAATTTTTGGAAAAAGTGACTTAGAGAAAGTAGAAGCTTAAAAAACCTATTTTTGCCAACTTTTCTGACTAAGTACCAGTTTGTGCGTCGGTGATCAGCGCTAAACAGATTTTTTCCTTTAAAAGAGGGTTTTTTTAGTGATGGTTCTTAGATATGTTATACCAAAATCAGTCTATTCGTTTCAAGATTCATCTTGCGATGTTAATTGTTAACGATGATTAAGAACCTTGCTACTCAATATTCAACTGATTGATTTGCAACTACAATATGGGTAACAAATAAAAGGGTTTGCTGAAATTAGATTGAAAAATAATGTGAAGTTATTCTAAATTCAGGATGGCGGATCAGCTAAGATGGTGAAATAATAATAAATAATAAATAAATAAGTAAATTTTTCATTTACTTTGTGCAATAGGGTATTAAATGTAAGGGCTTGGAGTGTGTATTTGTTAGTGGGTTTATGTATAAACGAGAGCTGATCGGAAAGTTTGCGGCCTTACGAAATCTCCACCAACCTCTTTACTTCTTCCATCTGTTTTATAAAGCTTCTATTCGGTTTTAAAAAATGATTCCTGAAGGTCTACAAAATTTCCGTCAAACGAAGGGATTGAAGTCACTGTGAAGTGAGTTCAATGTTTGACGGAAATTTCTGGTCACCGAGATGTTTTTTTTAGTTAGGAAATAGATGAAAGTCGCAGGCGAATAAGCATGATGGGGCTGCAGTTCAAATCCACATATACGAATTTGACCCATAGTTTCGACGGACGTGTGCATTGTCCGGATGAAACAACACTGTCTTTTTAAGTAATCCTGGCTTTTTTTCTTTAAGCAAACGACGCAAAAGGGTACTATAGTATGTTGAGTTTATTATTTGGAGAAAAATTGTCCACCATTATAACTTTTAGCGAATCCCAAAAAACTGATGCCATCACCTTACCAGCAGATTAAATTGCCTTAGCTTTCTTTGTCGTCGGTTCATCAGATTTTTCCATTGCTTGGACTCTTGTTTGGCGTATAGTGATGATCCCAGGTTTCGTCCATAGTAACAAATCGGTCCAAAAATTCTTGCGAATCAGCTTCAAACACTTACAAACAGTCGCGAGAAATTATTAGACGAACTCGTTTTTGTTCGACTGCAAGCAGCTTATAGACCCATTTAGCGGATATCTTAGAAAATCCAACTACATCGACATATTGGACTTATGTTTTGTGTTCGGTCATATGAAATGCCTATAGTGGATTAATATTTTTTAGTATTTACTGAGATAATAAGGAAAAAGTTTATTTGGATCCTTTTTGAGATATCTAATATTTCACTGTGTTATTCTGAAGATTTTTGTTCGTTTTTCATCCATACCAGCCCTTCGATTATGACCCCCTGGGCAATTTGGGGATCTCTTTGGGCCAGGACATGTTCGTAAAGATATTAAACTTGGAATGATAAAATAATTCTGTATTTATTTATTAAAAGTAGAGCGGCACACCACCACTATTTTTAAATAATCTTTCTTAGATTACAAAACGAATAAAAAAAATACACATATGGAATTTAACATTCATTATTCGTCTCACAAATCTTCACACATTCTGAAATAAATACTCGTCTATCACTCGATCCACTTGTAAACACACATCACACTCAGGTTTTGAGCCCAGGAAGCAGTTTAACATATTTAAGGTGCGAGGAATGGGTGATTTACCTCTGCTTACAGTCCTGCAGCAAGGTACTGCAAATAAGTCATGCTTTCTATTTCAGGTGTATAAATACAGAGAAAGTCATTATGTAAGTCGGGTGCATCTATTTCATTGTGAATAAACGTAACAAGGCTTTCTTTACTTTTTCGAAAAGTAAACTACATTTTCTCGTGTGGGTTCCATATAGAACCAAGTGTTTATTATTTAGTATTGTATAACAATTTAATAACATTGTGATTATGAATCTGGCGAAAATTTCGATGAACGAAACCAAGCTTGCGGAAAGATTCCTTTGATAAAGTCGCAATATGATCATGAAAAGTGAACTTTTGATCGAAAATGACACCTAAGTCTTTCATTGTTGTTGATCTCTCAACAACAGTATCGACCTATAGCGTCTTTTGGAAGGTGTTCATTATCTATTTAATTCCATTTATATCACCGCAATCATTTTATTGCGATAACCCATCTTACGAAAATATATATTTGATGACAGTTGCCGTGTCAAATATATACCGCACAAAGGTTTAGTACCAGAAGCAAATATTCCATAGGTATGAAGGTGGTGTAATGATTCACTAATGTGAAATAAAAAGAAATAATTTCTTGAGTCATAATATATTATTAAGGTATAAAATTATTTATTAATTACCTATTTCTATAAATAAGATCAGAAAATTACGTAGTCACCGTGACGGTACCTCAAATATCTTCTTCAATTTGTGTTTCACTATGTGGTATCAAAATCCGGTATAATACCAAAACCATCAATATCATCTTGAAAGCTGGCATTACCGCTAAGAGAGTTGTAAAAATATAAACAGTTCTTATGTATGTACTCAAAGAGTGAGTTTGGGTCATCGAGTTTTGCTTGAGGAATTTCTTTTCCATTTGGCGACAGAAAGTTAAAAGGTTTTCATTTATCTGTAAACTGCTTCTATTAATTTTCTTTTCTAAATTTTATTCCTGATATATCAGGAATATATGTGCTGGTCTGCTTTCATAAAAACAATGTAAGTATAATATTTTTTTAAAAAAATTTCTTTGGTCTTTAACCGGTTCACTTTCTCCTTACTCATAAAAAAAATCCTGTTGACTATATATTTTTCTAGCATTTTAGTGCTCGGAACGTATTCCTTTTTCACTCTTTGTGCTTGTATTGGGTTATTCTTTTTGTTAATTTTTGTAACTGAAATGTATTATATTCTTCTGTTGTGTAAATCCTTTCATGATATTTTTATTGTGTTTTAATTTTAGAAAAATCTGTGTCATTAGGTAAAAATGTGTGACCTGACTTTAAACATTTCAGTGTAATTATTTTATCATTAAGCTTATATCACATTAAGCTGGTCAATCACCTACAGCGATTGACCAGCCTCGGTTGTTTAGGGCTAGCTTTCCCATCATGGTTTATAATTGCTGACAATACAAATCTGCCGTAATCGTCTGGCCAGATTTAAGATAGCTGAAGTGAATTTTTAGTCAATTTTTGCGACCAGGATTTGGCTGGTTTGCCAGTGTTATCGGCCACGATAATCGGAAACCGGAATGAGGGCTTCCGATTATCGTACCAGATCCACTTTTCATCGCAGGTAATGATTCGATTTAAAATCCCTTTATTATTATGTTGATTGACTAATGTAATGCAGCTGTCTACGCGGTTTTGTCGATGTGTTTCATTCAATTCATTAGGAACCCACCTATCAAGCTTTTTCACCTTTCTAATTTGCTTCAATTTGGAGTGGTTTGCCATGGATCCGCTTCCACAATAGGTTTCAATTCTTCATTATCAACTTTGGACTCCCCGCGGGGCTTGTTATGCAGGTCGAAATTTCAAAAACGAAAACGTTGGAACAAAAAACACACTGTGTTGTCTAATCATTAAATAATCATTCTAACCGTTTGCAGTACTGGTGCTACGGCGGAACGTGTACTCGTAAATTTTACTAAAAACAGCTGTATAAATTTGAAATTGGAATTCCTAACCAAATATTTCCTATATTTGAGATCGAAGTGGCCAGAATGACAAAACGCCACTTTCATATGTATGGACCTAAAAATCCAGTATCGTATCTGTTATGCAGAGGCCTTTCCTGCGCTCGCTTTCCTACAACTGCATCTTTGACATTATCGTATCCTCCTAATAGCGAACTTTTAGTACAAAAATGACAATGGGTAAGTGGTAAATTATAATAGTACCCTTCAGGAGCTGAGTCAGCTGTATAGTACCGAGTTCGCAGAAAGGCTGATCGTGATCTTTTTCATCATCAATCAGTAATGAATAATTATGTTTACAATTTTTCAACATCCTCCCTTAAACATAATCCCATCTTAGAATACGTTGAGTGCGCGGTTGCCTTTGCAAGGGCATTTGCGATCATCTGGTCCGTTCGTAGGTAGCGCACATCAATAACTCCTCCCAGTATCTTATCACAAATGGAGTGATGTCTTACGTCGATGTGTTTGGTTCTGGAATGCCTTTAGAATTTTAACCACAAAGCTTCTTGAACTCATGACGATAAAGACATGTATTCGGCTTCTGTATTCGATAGGGCAATTGTAGGTTGACCTCTCGAATTACAACTGATGGTTCCTCCCTGTAACATGAATGTATAACCATTGCAAAACGCTTATCATCTTCCGAAGACTCGTTTTAGAACAGTCCAGTGTTTCATTGTAAGCTTGTTATTATATTTTCTTAATAAATTTATAGCATAACTTATATCTGGCCTCGTAACTTGTGAAAAATAAAACATTTCTCACAAGGATAGCATGCTCATCTTTACAAAAATTGGTGTAAATGTTTACTTTACCCATCTTCTGTACGGAAACTGCATTCCAATCGGAGGTGCAAACCATACATCCAGTCTAAATGTATTGTCATGTGCATCGTTGCAATTAAAACAACGTGGGACTTTTCTTCTCGGTTAGTTATTATTAAGAAACAACTTTTTATTATATGTGAGGAATGCAGAAGAATCGGATGCGGAAGACTCGGAAACTTTAACCTATTGTAAAAATTTTGTCTTAGCGAAATCTGATGAAATTTTTATGCCAGAACTTTTTAGACCCCTTATCATAGGTTTATATGTAGTTCTCCGGAGAACCCGCCAGCATTAGCGTACCCAGCCACTCATCACAGACTTCAAATCCGGTGTTACGTAATTTATAAGCGGTACTCATAATGTTATTTACGTATTCTTCTATACTAGAACAATTATCTAGCGATGTATTGATTAGATCCTTTAACAAGATTGCTTTCCTCGACTGCCCGCAGTCATCAAAAGCTCAATCAACAAAATGATTTTAGACTTAGCCTTTACATCTTTTTTTGAAAAGATTTTGAATCCCGGATCAATATATTCCCACAAATCTTCAAGTTCGAGATAAGACCGAACTGCAAATTTCCATTCCGTATAGTTAATTCGCGCAACTAATTTTTCTATTTGAAAATTATTTGATGAGGCGATTTTTTACAATCCTGGGCCTAAAACCTGTTGAAATTAATTATACAATAGACCAAGGAAAAAATTATGTGTACAAGAAAAAAACAAATTTATTTATACTGTTCTGTTGAACATGAGTTCTTTAAATAAATCAGATAGTCGTAGCAAAAATTTATTAGTATATTAAATAGATTTTTGAACAAAACCTCTGAGAACAGTTCTTGAGGAGGAGTTCTTGAGAATGATGCGGACAAAAGTTGTACTCAGCCAATAGTATAATTTCCATATATCGTGGAAGACGTAGGATTTCTCGACGTCATCAACCATCTATGGCATTCTTAAATAGATTCCTTGCTTTGTCAGATTACCAGTCCGGATTCAGGCAGAACTCTTTATATGATAAAAAATTTAATAACGCTTTCTGCGTTAAAGTTTTGCGAACATGACGTATTGTTGTCGTGTCGATCTGTAGTTGAGTCTCTCTTTTTGTAGGTGTGTCGTCGGCCCGAATTACTGACTTCTGACTGCACATGGATCGGATTTGACGTTTTCTCGTTGACGCAGATCTGCAGAAGTGTGATTTCCTATTGACTCGAGTCTTGATTCACTAGTAGATGGAGACTCTAGATCTCGAACTGCAGAAGCGCGATTTCTCATTGACTCAAGTCGTGATTCACTCGTCAATGGGGATTCTATACCACGGATTTTAAGGCGTTATTTTTCATTGACTCGAGCCGTGATTACGTTACGTTAAAGGTGAATCTGAGTCACGAACTTCAGAGGTGTAATTTCTCGTGGTTTCACGCAAGCACTTTTGAGGCTTATTATTTCTCTATTCTACTCTAGTAGGAGTAGGGCTTTCCAAACTTCGTTCTTGCGAAGCGTAAGTTGTATTTTATTGATCATCAATTTATTATCGTTTGCTCCTACAAATTTTATACTTTTACCACCAAAAACACTGATTGTGCACCAAAATGTTTTAACCAATATTTTTCATAATTAGCACTTATTTAATATATGTTGTAATCTTCAAAAAATAATAAATTGCTCCTTCAAATTAAAGGAGCCTAATATTTACTTTTAGTACTTCAGTTGTCATTGACACAACAAAGCGCAGGCAACCATCCTTACCTGCACTTCGTTACAGGCAGGTAGAGGCTGCTCCCCATCCGCGCCTCCGAATTTATAAAAACAATCTAAGTTAGAATTATAGTATTTTATATCCAATTTAATATGCCAATAATTATATCGCACATGGGTTGCCTAGTAAATTTTAGTCCAGGATATGAAGCATTAATAATTTAAAAATATATATATTTTTAAATATTTCACTGGTTTGACTATTGAACAAAACCCATCGCAACAACAAGGTTAATAGTAACAACAATTAAAAAAAAACTCCTATTTATTGCACAAAATGATAAGTACATATATTATTTTAATTATTCAGTTTCAAAATCATCAGATATAAAACTGAGATCTTTGATATCTGCACCTTTTTCGTAATCACTCTCTTTTTCGATTCTTTCGACAATAGCATCAATTCATAAGGTCCTCAATGATTCCTCGTGGTTTTAATTACCCATCTAAGAACCAGTCGCAGCTCTCAGGTGCAAGGTTAATGCATATTGGATCTGTCGTATTCAGCCACATCGAATTTACATAAATAGTTGGTAATTTTTTTTGTGTTAATGATAGCTACCACGGAGGTACGGAATTACAGACAAAGCCTTTTATATTTTTTAGAAAATGTATACTGTTCAAAAAGATATATTTGTTATGCAGCAGCAGTTAGCGGATGTAAGCATTTGCAACGATTGCTTGCAGTCTAAAAAGCTCTTCACGGAGCCGCCGGCCAGTACTTATGCTTGCATTAGGATTTCCACTAATCCGCTGCAGTCAAAATATTTACCGATGTCTTTAAAAAATGACATTTCTATGTGGTACGCTTCCAAGTTCACAAAAATACTATTGTGTAAGGGTATTTTTTGTTCCTGAATTTACATTGCCATCTTTGCTATCGCTAAATACGTCACAATAATTTCTGGCTGCTGACATTTTTCAGCAATTTCCTTAGGGGTCGTTCAAGTATTACGTAACGAAATTTTTGAGAATTTTAGAAAGTAACGCATCGTAACGTTTTTCTGGACCTCTCCCCAAATATATTTTAGTATTTATTAAGATTGGCTGAAATCCTTTCATTATTCATTAAAATGGATTTGGCTGGTGGGTGATGGTTTATCTCTTCCTCTCATTGGAAATAAAAAATATGACAAATTCTTAAATATTATAAGTATATCTATAACCGGAACTATTCTAGTGGCAAGATACGATAGCCGTTTTAACACATTAAAAAGTGATGGTAAATGTAAATTTACTATCGAAATAATACATTGAAATCTTTGTTTGTTTGCAAATAATTTAATTCAAGTTTTTGTTACAAATAGTATCTGATTAATAAGGTTTAATAAAACAAAACGATAAAATAAGTTACAATATAAAATATTGTAATTTATTTATAGTATATGAATAAAAACATTTTTTTTTCAACTTTTTTGCAAAACGAACATAACAATAATAAACGAACATAAAAATAATAATAAAAGTCTTCTAAACTAAGAAACTGTATAAAAATAACATTATATCAAACAGGACTGTGGAGTCAACATCCTGCAAATCAGAACAAGTTTTTCCTGATTTTCAGGCCTGATTTCTAAGTACACTTACAGTATCTAACATAGTTGCCAGGCATTTTTTGAAAAGTGGTGGTGAAGGTTCCTCTAATGACCGGAAATTCTCTTTCGTCTTTCCCATGTTCATTACATCAGGTACATTAGGTACGTTTTGTTGCCTGTTATAAAGACTAATATTAATTCTAGTATCATTTTGTACAAAAACATATATAAATAAAATAAAATAAATATCTGATAAAATAGATAAAATATTTACTGTCAACACAAATATAACACCGACTACGAGCTCGAGTGTAAAAGTGTAACGTTTTCGTTTACGCAAAAAATTAAAAAAGCTATCTTCGCGGTAGCCTCATATATTATGTTTAGTTTAGAAATCACATTCGATAAATTTTATCGTCAGGCAAACGTCAAAACGGCCATCACAGCGTGCCGCTACTATAGAATAAAAAAAAAAACAATTTTTGACAAATTGGCGGGTTGCCAAATTTAAGTGTTTAAAAACACCTCTCTGTTTTGGCGAGGGTTAAAAATTACCAGTTTTTAACAATGTTTTGTGATTTGTGAATAAAAAAATAAAAGTTGTTTTCCTAAATAATTTCTTCAAGTTCCAGCACACACAGCCAGTACTGTACAAAATATGATACTCAAATTTTAGCCAAGTAATTTTGTTTTATTTGTCCCCACCAAACAAAAAAGCAGTTTCAAGATAAAAGCGTTTAATTAAAGTTTCAAGTTCTTTTTTCATTTCACTTTTAGGGTTCGGTAGTCAAAACCCTTATTGTTTCGCCATGTCCTTCTGTGTGTCTGTCTGTCTGTCCGCGGTTTTGCTCCGAGGTCCGAGTAAACATATGAAACACGCCGAGAAAATCGTACAATAAAATCTTTAAAATAAAATTTTATTTTATTAAAAATATTCTTGGTGTGGGAAAACCATTTTGACGAACGAGGAATGGTTTCCGAAATATTAAATAGATTTAAAGTGTCAATTATCTTAGGAGGAAGGTCCCTTCCTTTCTACTAACTAAAGAGCTGCTTCTAAAAATGTGAAAAATTCATGATAGTAGTACATATAACGAGTTTAGTATAAGGAAAATTGTGACGACTAAGTAGGCTTATATAGTTATCGAGTTCTAGTCGATCAAATTAAAAAGAAATATTTTGCCTAATATTTTTTGGGTAATAAAATACTCTTCAAATTTGTTTATAATAAAATTAAAATCTGTTTTCTGATCTTTTTCAAGATTAAATGTATTATTAAATAATCTTAAGGCTTTGTCTCTTATCAAAGATAGTAATATCACTATTCTTACCTCCTTGGGTTTTTGCATATTTCCAGATGCGATTAAAAATATTACCATTTTTTGCCGGAATAATCGCCAATTATCTGACATATTACCATTCCATTTCAATTCTGGTGGTTTGAAAATTGCATCTGCCATCGCCATATCTTATAGTCTGATAATTTAAATGTATAAATTAATTTTATTATATAATATATATTTATAACATCAAATTATATTTCTTAAGATTCTTTTTAAACCTATTGCGCCAAGTAATATTTTAAATTGAAAAAAAAAATGATTAAAATGAAAATAAATAAAACAAGCTTATGAAATACGAATGTCAAAATTAAAATTTTTTATTCTTCTTTTAAATAAATTTTCTAACACATTCAATAATATGGTCATATATATATTATATAAAACGAATTGATGTTCGTTAGTCTCGCTAAAACTGGAGAACGGCTGAACCGATTTAGCTGATTATAGTTTTAAATAATCGTGAAAGTCCAGGGAAGGTTTAAACGGTAAAAAATGAAAAAAAAAAAAACATTTAAAATAAAGGAGCTATAATGACACTTTGGTTGACACGACAACGTCTGTCTGGTCCACTAGTATATATTACAATATTAACTTGTTATTTTATTAAATGCTTAGTAATAATGTTAATTGAACCCAAACCACGCAATAGCTCCTTTTTATTAAATAGTTCTGATAACCATTTATAAACTTCATCACCAATTGCACTTCTTCAAATACTACTTTTCGTCAGCAAATAATCAAAATACTATTAAACACTAAAATTGCTGTAGGTGTGCCTAAAATATATAAATATATGAGTAGTCCTCTCGATTTCTTTAAGATTCCACCATCAGATCCTAATCTTCTGACATTGGAACCACCTATGAACTCCTCTTATATCCTTTCAAACAAAAAAGAATTGTCAAAATTGTCCACACCATGTATTATTTTGACAATTCTTCACACACTTCTAGTAGATCGGTCACACGCATAAAATAAACTTTTTTGAAGTTGGTTAAAAATTAAAAAAAAAAAACATGCCTATTAACCAGCATCTTCACACTTCTTCGCACTGGTTAGTGAGATTAATTATATTGATTTTTTGTTTTCTTCACAGTTCTTCTGATTCTCATTACCCACAGAGATGCGACTAGTACCATTATAAACTACATTCTTAATTCTACAGTAACAAAGTTTCATTAGTGTATGCTCTGATGCTTTGATGCTTCTATGTCTGCTAGAACTGCCTCAAAAATTTGATAATTGGTCAGTCAGTGAGTGACAAAATAAGAAAATTTGACTCGTTATAATTCTTAAAGTACGGGTTCTAACTTAAATTTGAAATAAATCGTATTTGTTCAATGCTTGCTTGTATACTGAAAATTCAGAGATTCTATTATTAATATGATGGACGCCGGGATACCTCCCGGTATATATAAAATCAATAATGCACTCTGTTATCTTTACCCTTTAGCGTCCTTCTATAGACTTTACACGTGTTTATGTCACCTATACGCATTGCGGAACCGCGCATGCCTACTGACTCTAGACAAAGTGAACAAAGCCTGTGAGCAGGATAGCCGATAGATGAATAGTTATTGATTTACATTCGCGGACCTTGAAACTGGGTATAAAGTGTTTACGACGCAAAAGACCTGTTGAGGGATTCACATTGTATTGTTTAGGCACCGGCGCCTAAAATCTATCTAGATTGGTAGGGGAGCCCGAGATGCTAAATTTGCAATTACTAGAGCGTCGTGAGGGAGCCGAGATGGCCTAGTGGTGAGAACACGTTGATCTAAACCGAAGGTCACGGGTTTAAACCCTGGCTAGCACCGCTGAATTTTCAAGTGTTAATCTTGTATTAAAATTAGTGTTGGGAGAATTGAGCTCCGAGGCGGAAATTCGAGCTCCGAGTCGAAGCTATTGAG
>DVXP01002330.1:0-12936 GCA_018235645.1 Junonia grisea | reverse complement strand
GCTCCTTTGGTGTTGCAAATGTCTATGGGCGACAGCATTCACTTTCCATCAGGTGATCTGTCAGCTCGTTTGCCGCCTATCCTATAAAAAAAAATCAACAGGTCTTATGGCTAATTAACCATTTCTTCCAGACAACCCGGGAAACAGAGAGATGGTAAGGAAGTACTTGACATATTATATTACAAGTTATGTAATAATCATTATTACAAATAATATTAGAAAGTTATTCATAAATATTATAACGGTTTTCGTGCAAGTACTCCGTAAAAAACTATTAAAATCTCACATAACATACCAGACCTATGATTACGTGAACGGTTTTAAATATTGAATTTAATTGAACTTCCGTAATCTTTGAACACTTGATGATTTGTTATGGATATTAGTTTCTGTTCATGGAAAATTGAGTTAAAATTACTCACGTCCGTAAGACAAGAGATAGTCCAACTTATGGAGTATGTAGATTTGTGATATATGTGTGATATTACATATATTATGTATACAAAAAAAAATTGCTGAATTTTCAAGTAGTAATAAGTAGGTATATACATACCTACTTATTCTTGAAAATGGTCACAAAAATGTAAGACAGAACTACACGTCTTTGCGTATTATTTTTATTAAAAGTCAATATTAAAGTTTTGTTAACCTCGATTATAAATTAAAATTGAA
The DNA here is from genome assembly GCA_018235645.1 of Junonia grisea. Classification (NCBI taxonomy): domain Eukaryota; kingdom Metazoa; phylum Arthropoda; class Insecta; order Lepidoptera; family Nymphalidae; genus Junonia; species Junonia grisea. The sequence goes on along the minus strand of DVXP01002330.1, from coordinate 12,264 downwards.
TGTCGGTCAATCAAAAAGCATGATATAAATAACGAATACGATTTAAAAACAGGTCGAGACATTTTTCATTTGATAAAAATGACAAAATCTAATTTTAATACGGCAACGAAACGTGAATAAATAAATTTACCGATATGTAAATCGATCATCTTCAGCAATAGGTTAAGGCATTGCATAATTTATTTTCGTCAAACCTTGACTTATAGGTTAATTAGCTAATCATATATTCGCCAGCAGATGACGAAATTTACATATTTAACTAAAAGTATGGCACATCTTCTTCCTACCTAAAACTAATAAAATAGATGAGATTTTTATAAAATTATATTTAACAAACCATTTTTAAAATATTTTAGAAGTGATTTATGCTACTAAATATTAAGTCACGCTATGTTTAACTGGCAATTACGAAACTTATTTTATCTTTTACGCAGCTTAAGGCTTTAAGGCACTCATATTACCTCGTTATGGTACCGACACCATTGTTTGCTTTTTTATATTCACTCGTATCATCGTGTCATCATTTTGCTAATTCGATAAAATTTCCTTTTAATTATATTTGTTGTTACGAAGATCTTAAGAAAGCAGCACACAATGGACAATGGGTTTAGCAAGAGAGTTGCTTAAAATGCATCTTGAGAATAGTGTAACGGTAGCATAATGACCGTAATGTGATTTAAGTGAAACACTTTCCCTCCTGAAGGTCGCCACTGCGCCTTGAATATCGTCTGCGCGCGCGCAGCAACTGTTAAGTAGTTAGAATGCTTGGCTATTCTGTCATAATGAGATGAGTACACATAACCACGTGGTCATGTTCTAACAATGGCTTGTCAAAAACTATTACGCATGTCACAGTTGCGGTTATTAATTTCCCAGTCATTAGGGGCTATTCATTAATGATACATAATATTTTTTTCGCTATTACAAAATGACCTAATGTAATATACATAATATGGACTATTGTTTTTGGCATTTATTATGTGTAACTTCGTTTTTTATGTAATTCGTTTATGTTAAGTATTGTGGTCTAACATTACGAGTTAACAGTATTGTGGTCATTATATTTTATTTAAACAGTTACAAGGACGATTTTTTTTATTATTTTCATTAAAGTCGTTAATTTATTTTATAATTAATTTTATACCTTTATAAATTATTAAGCGGTAAGCGGTAGATTGATACTTGTAGATAATATTAATGATTATTTACCATTAAGTTGAAAAAGTAGATAGATAGATAAGATTAACGATGTCCGTCTAGGTTAAGGTTACTTTCTGTCAGTAACTGGAACCTCTGTTCCAATTATATAATAATAAAAAAACCAGTCAGATGTAACCCGAGCAGGATACCGTACCATCTTACCAAATGTGATAATCTATACTTTTTAAGTAGGTACTCTTGTAAAATCAACCCGAGTAACAACTATAAAGATCAATATTGAAAAGTCTAACTTGTACATATCTGGTTTTTATTATTCGTAATTATAACGGCAATGGAAGTAGGTCATGAATACAGCCCGCTGATAGACAGATGTACCGACTACCGACTGGCAACAGAGGCATAGTGAAAGAATTCCGTTGGCAACCTCTTAGAACGGAACCCTAAACTAAACCACAATTATACATACCAATATGTATATTATGTATATGTACTTACGTGTAAGTCATGGCCACAGCTAAAACATGTTTCGGCGTCTTCCTATAAACCGCAAAAGCAACATTTGTATTGCACGGAAAACAGAATAGTTAAATTCACTGTACAGCGAATTCCTGATTGTCGAGGCGACTTACGAGCCATTGTGGCTCGCGACAAAGTAAGGTCGGACCCACACGCCTCTCGATTTGATAGCTGCCAAACTACCGATTGTAAAGCAAAAGTGCGGTGACGGACTCTTAAATCGTTCATTGGTTTCCGGAAAAGTCTGTTTTTAAATTTAATAATTCATATATTAACGTTATATTATAAAATAGCTGCTGCTCGTGAATTTTCCGCTTCAAACAAGTTTCAGGATTTTCTTTCGTCCCGCGGAGTCATTATACCATTTTATTTTTTGACTCCTTATACTTAGCCAATGTTACATCCTAGTAAAAAGCTGTTATTTTGATATTACAAAAAGACACTTCAAATTAACATTCACAATTCCTGGTAGGATACTTGAAATGCTTACCTTACATTATAATAGAACTATTAAAATTAGTTAAGCGTGTGTATGTGACTTTATATCTAAATGTACTAGAACTACGGACTAACATGTAATAATAAATTGAAATTTATTTTATTCTAATCACAGAGTCTATCTTTTTACTTTTATTTACTTTGATTTATTTTTTTTATTCAGAAAAGATTAATTTATAGAAGATAATAGGTAGTTAAAAACGTTAATCGTTACTTAATTCTTAAAAAAAATTCAAAAGTATTTAAAATACTTATGTTATGACTATGTCATAATACCAATACAACCAGTAGGTAGGTACCTACTTACAGGACAATTATTAAGGAAAACTTTGTGAGGGTTTTTCTCAGCCATGATTAATAATAAAAAATATCCGTTTTAAAATATAACAATCTGGGTACCACAGTTTTATCAAGTTTGATCAGGAAATCAATAATACCGCCACGTTTTCCTGCAATTATAATTCAATGAGTTTGACGTTGATTTCCTTTTTGTCTCGGTCTTCTTATATCTTTTCTTGGTTTCGGTACGTATATTAAAAGGGTCACGAAAAGCGAAGTGATTTAACCTATATGGTTTAATAGTATTCGCCTAATTATAAATACAAGTACCTAGTATAATAATATTATATGACCAAAAGCAATCATTTAGGATTAAGAATTAAAAAATTAAGCAATAAAACAAATAAATACAAAAACATCTTACTCAGATTCGTCCAAATGTTTAAAAGTAAAGTAAAGTAACAGCCTGTATATATCCCACAGCTGGGCATAGGCGTCTTCTCATAGTAGGGAGAAGATTGTACATACCTACTTAATGTTTACAGAGCAAATAATCTTTTTTCCATCCTTGAATCTTTATGGAATAAAATTTTTTTGTCTGCCTGTTTGTTTCTGATGATCTCTGGAATGCTGGACCGATTTTGACGGGACGTTCATTCTTAGATAACTTATAAGGCGTAACATAAGCCACTTTCATTTTCAAAACGGTATTAGGATTCCGAGAGAAAATCAAAAATTCTTAACATTCGGATGCGGGTGAGGTCGTGGGCAGCAGTTGGTGTCAAAAATAAGTTCTGATTTTGTTACTGGTCAAGGTCGTCCATACAAATACCACATGAGTATTTTATTTCTTTCTAATGTTTCGCGGTTGCCCTTAATAATTCTCAAGGATATTTGACCAATTTATTTATACCTATTCTTACCTAGGCAAACCTCAGCCTTTCTTTCCTTAAAGTATGATGTTTGCGGTATTATTAAGAAGGTATAAATGTTCCTGCAATTACTTATTCTTGTAACATTTGTTGTTTTTTTTTTGCATTTAAAGGATTTTCAATTTTCTCCGTCAATAAAGCGTAAAGCTTGTCTAGGAGTGGAAACGACAATAGCTTAAGGCTTTCAAGGGTCGGGTTTTCGTTCGCTAACAGTTTTTCCTTTTTCGTCTGAATTGTTTGACGTGACAAAACTACGTGATAAACCTTTGTATAAAGATTTTCTGTATTGATCCTTTTTATTTTCCTTTTTTATGTACCTATACTGATGCTTTAATTCTTAATTATTTGTTAGCTATTTAGTTTCGTCTCTGAGAAATATAATATGGCGTACTATAGGATACTTTGATGACAATGAAAAATGACATGCATTTTGTTTGAACATGGATAAAGATTGCCAAATTAAACTTTGGGTAGGTCAATACATATACCTATTTTATTTTGGTTCCCTTGACATTATCTTAATAAAAATCGAAAGAGAAATATGAATCTATGAGTGTGATCTAAAAATCCTGTGGCTTGTGGTCATTTAATAGCTAATATTGTTCTCGGTATCTTCACGACTGGAAGCCATTACCACTGCCCAAGGTCGCTCCTGATCTTACTAGTATCGAATGACTTGCAAACATATTGCGGATTGCGGTGTGAGGTTTTATACCATCTTCAAAATGTATAGACTATGTATAATGATCTTGATCCAATTAACTGTTTTGATTCGAATTCGTTAAAATACTTACTCCAGATATCGCTTAAGCATTTGAAAGCGAAATATTTTATTAATAATTCTTACGATGAAATAGTTTGAAGCCATGAGCCATATCGGCTTATCATCATATTTTTAGAAAATCTTAAAAATAACATTTATAAGTTATTACTTACATTGTTGTATGATTTATTGAACTAAGCCATAGGTAATTAAATTTCTAACTAAAACTATAATATACAATTATGAATACATCGGTAACTATGAATTTTACATGAATAATGTGTTATCGAAATTCAAGAAGAAGTAAACAAAAATAACCATATTAAAAACATTTTATTATGATAATGAAAAATCAATAAACCGAGTTTCCATGATAATTAGACACTTATTAACATGAACTCATTAGTTTATAATTTCTGAACAAAAAAACGCATCAAATTATCCGCCAATACAGGAAGTAATAAGTTATTAACAATAAATCGTTAATTTATTTAACAAGGCTGGTGCTTCGGACTTCCTCGTTAGAAGGAAGACTTCGGTTTTTAAAGAAAATTTCCTTGAGTTTAAAAGTTACTAGAATGCAAATTGTTTCGACGATTTTAGTTTACATTTTATTAAATCTGAACATTTTATTTAATCTGTTGTTAGTCTGTTTTAGGAATAACATGTAAGTACCTACCTATGAGTCAACCATCTTGTTATAAGGTCTCAACTTTCCAAGATCTTCTTAAATCAGCTGAAATATAACTTCGTGAAGAAATTACAAATACAGATTACTCAAAAATGTATTTTTTTTATGTATAATGTCATGTCGTAAATGTATAGTACCTAATTGGCGCACATTTTGCACATGTTATCAACATCTTAAAATACACCATTTCTATTTGAATCCCAAGAATATACGAGTTCGATGCCCGTTAGACCCCTTTTAAGGCGAAATTGCTTTTAAATCAAGTAAAAGGCGTGTCCAACAGACAGTATAGATAAATAATGACAACTGTAAACTGGATTAATCCGATAAAACATAAATCATTTAACTATTAGAATACGTATAAACATTTCGTCTGCACAAAGTTTTATTGCACCAATAGATACGTTTTTAATATCAGTTCCTCGTTTGACACATTGTTCCGGCACTATTGAAAATACTATTCACTGAAATTGTAATTTATTACTATCGGTATCGGAAACTTATTAGTTTGAAATTTATTCGTTGTAACGAATAAAATTCTTTAGAAATAAAATAGCAACACTAAGCTAAGTTTATCCTGAGGCCACGGTCTTTGAGGCTGTCAATTTACATTACAATTCACTGTTCAATCGACCAATTTCAAAAGTATTACTAGAGTATAATATATGAAAGGTCTAATTAAAAATGACACAAAACGTCCACATCAGATACGTCGAGGGTAGAAAATAATTGTCTCTTGATATAAAGTGCAAAGTCGGCTTTTATCATTGTGATCAGTTTAAGGGAATTACCGAGCACGTCGCGTCTAGGCGGGAATTTAATCCGGCCGTAAATCATTCCCTACTCGCCCAGCCGATGATTACTCATCGCGTAACAAGGATCTACCACTGATAAGCTGTTATCAGAACACGGACCGCTAATTAAATATCAAGAAATGCAAGCCTTTTATGCGATTATGCATTAATTACGAAACTTGTTCTACTAACTAGCGGGCTGGTCTAAGTGTTAACAGATGTGCTGGATCTTATTGTTTTTATTAAGAAATTGTTGCAAGCGATGAGCTTAACGTTCCTTGTGATTTTAAGGTGAATTAACGTTGTATAAAATTAATTGTCCTATAGTATTAAGTAGCTTTATTTGGACAAAGTTTTGCCAATTTTCGCCACAAAAACTTTGTATGAGCAAATAGTAACCTATTAAAACAGATTAAAAAATACTATGAAACCATTATCTAAACAGCGTTCGAGGCCAGCAGCTCATAAACGCGATAATAGTAATCACATTGTTATCGGACAAAACTCAATTAGAATAACGAAAAAGTTTGATAAGGATTAATTAAAACAATATTTTTTATACTCATTAAAAACGTAATATATTATATACGCATATTACTAGTAACTTATTGCCTGAAATGCGGATATTTAAAAACGAATTTGTTTTGTTGCAGAAGCGAGAAAACTACGTGGCGCTGGCTCAGCGCCAACATCCACACGCCTGCTGATGACACAATAAATTGTGATGCTGACGCGCACAGGTCCCTACAGAAAACTGCGTCCTAGAGGACGACGAAGGACGTTCTAGTAAACGATTCGTATTTCTAAAAGCAAGTGCCTAAATCACTATAATAATGTTGAATAACCGTCGCAACTTTATCTTTAGAGTGAGTATCGTGATAAACATCGCCGTACTATTGTACGCGGCGATGCACTTATCGAGTAGTAGTACACCGGGTGTAGAATGGGTCACGGTAGATGGATCGGAGAGGAGCGCCGAATATAGGTATCTAAGTAGATATGAAATACGCAATTACACAGATACCAGGCCGCCAGAATCGAGTGTTCGGAATTTTGAAGAGTCCACCTCCCAAAAAACTCCATCTACGATGCCAACAACGAATAAGACTGCATCGAGTACGGCCTCGATACCTGAGTTAGAGAAGAAGATAATTAGTGCTTTGCCCGAACTAGAAACATCGAATAGTACAGTGCTCGAAATAGACGATGAGGACGCATTGAACCCTGCGACGCTAACCTATCTCCGGACATTATTGGCGTGTAATGATAAGGATATGTTACCGCAAACGGTGCAGCGTGGAGAATATTGGGTGCTAAAGAACTACGTTCGTGCTGATCATGGTTTTATACAGTGCCACGAATCAGTCACCTACACAACTCATGCCGGTTTTGAGTTTCTTGACAACGTCCAGCCTCTTGTTGAAAGGTAAGGATATATTTTTAAGGAAATATTATACGAAAAATATCAAGTTTGCCAAACAAGCAGTTTCTTTTAACGACTACTGTTTCTTCGGTAACTTGTTTACCTTCATCGCTATAATGATGTGTATGTTCCGTCACATGGTGTCAATGTAACGACAATATACGAATATTTTTATTCGTGTTTTATAGCCTTCTGAAGAACCGGATGCGTTTTGCACCATGTGTCGACCAACTTTACTTACGACTGACGGATGACTGGACGTAGTAGATAAATTTTGTCCACATTTATTCATATTTTGTATTTTAGTTTTAACTTATCATTTTTATGAAGTACATAGGTACATATGTAATTATATTTTAAAAAGTTGCTAATAAACGTAGTGTTTACAAATAAACAACTTTCTTGCTCAACCTTGACTAACTACTTTTAAATGCACACAACTTGATTGACGTTTTTACTTCCTCTATTAATGATAGAAATCAATACAAAATAAAGATCAAACTGTTTTTTTATAATTTATAAAGATGTATAAAGTATGCGTAAGATTAAATACATATTATGCACACTGTTTTTCTAATCAATAGCATTCTCAAAACGATAGGTGTTAAAATACCATATTCCTCCACACAAATTCATAGTTTCTACTGATCTTAAATGCAACGCCTACCTACCAATAATTAGGTATTTTCAATTATAAAATTCTATGTTATATGGATAGAGGTCCTCTCATTTGATATACGTACATCATTGGAACACAAAAACTGAAATCACGTCATGAGTTAAGCTTTGAGATTGATTTTTATATTACTTTTAGCAGTAATACTACAAAACTTAAAATTAACAAAGCAAACCTTCGGGTTAAACACTGCGGTTTTTCTTCGTATTTATTAATGTCGTCTCGTTGTAGATACTGATCAGAATAAAGTAGCCGGTCAAGCATAAACACTAGCGTAACACGTAACATGAGACCAGTTACGGAGTAATGATTGCAAGGCATTGCGTATGTTAATATAACGAGAATTAATGCATATAAAGCAGTTAAACAAACATACACATAAATCTACTCGGTTCCATAAAAACCGTACAACTATTATTTAGCATTACAAATAAAATAAACGTTGATTAAGACTGAGATGTTATAATACGGTCGAGGTATTATTAATGTCTGCAGGTCGCTATGAATGTATTTATTTTAACAGTGAAATACTGCTTTAACGAAAACAACTATACGTTTGTCCATATTCTTTATAGCGAATAATAATATGATAAAACTGTGCCGATTAAATATATAAATAAATATGAAGCGTTGTAGGTAAAACAGTTTTATATTTTTCCAATATATTTAGTCTGACTGCTAAATGATTTGTTAAGTTTACACGCCTAAACCGTACAAATAAGTTTGAATGAATGATTTGTAAGTAAAAAACGCGAAGGGCGTAAAATGAAGTAAAAAAGATACTAGAGTAAAAAGCACTAGTGAAATAATTAGTGAGGTCAAGTCAAAATATCTCTTAACTGTATCATCTTCCTAACTTTTACACGGATTTTGGTCACGGCTTAACAGATTACTGATTTTTACATTATACTGTTCACCGTTTATTTAAATAAAATAAAACTCATATAAATGGTACAACTTTGATCTCTAGGAAGATACTGCACTCAGTAATAGTTATTTATTGTTTTATCACCAAACGGCAATGTTATGGCTGTCTTCCGGTACGGGAGATGAATGAGAAACGACTTAGACCCGTGGTTGGGAATGTATTGGTAATTGCTTATTGAAATACCGATGTTTATGGCTACAACTGAACAGCTATCATAAGGTAGCTCATTTGCTATGTTAAAAATTATTAGCTAGTACAAAATAAACTTTTGTGATTAAACTAGAGGGCTCATTGTGGATAGCTCTATCTACCATATATCAAGAGCTACATCATGACAGCTGCAAGAGAGGCATTTTATTACATTTGAGCTCTCACATTGGTCTGCTATATCTACCAAAGGCGGTGCTTTTCTAAGATTCCTTATATTGCTTCATAAATCGTCTGAAATAGATTCCAAACCCATAAATTGAAAAATAAAAATCCAATATATTGATCTCTAATCTACTATCCAACAATATTTAAGACAGAATAGGTCTTTTGCAGTCACTTTTGAAATAAATTAAAGAGTTCTCGCAATAACGAACATACTTTTACTCATTAGCTTTATTTCACTCTGACAAGTCGGGGAGACTAAAAAACAACTAGCATTTTCCATCAAGTCTGAAGTAATAAACTCAAGACAAAAGCGCGTCTACGAGAATGCTTGACTTTTGCCATGGCTTTTGCGTTTTCTTACCGTAGTCCTTATTGTGTGGGGCATAAACATCAAAGTTAATTAACATAAAGGTCAACGTGTCGCCGAACGTACCATCAAGCTGCTCATTTATTATGGGCATTTATGAAAGTGAATATGCTCCATTTTGTAATTAATTTTTGTCGTAGCAAAGCTTTATTTTGCAATTTACTAGGTATATTAATAATGTCTTATAAAATTTTTGTTGTGAATATTATTGTTTTGTGGTGAACATGTTTGCGTAGGAAATAGACGACAATAAAATTATTCATTGCAAAAATAATTTAACGATGAATAGCGATAATGTATTACGATTTTATCAGTGGTCACTGGTTCGAATGCCGGCTGAAACCTTGAGAATTTCAGCGTTCATTGTCAATGTGTGATGTGTACTAAACAGTAGATAATATTTTATTATAGTTTGGTACATTAAGTGCCTATTCTTCACCATAATTGACGAAGGTTCGCTCGCAGCACTGGATCATTTCCAGGCGTTTATTGTGCAATATTATACAGTGATTATAATGCCTCGTAAAACATTCGTTTACGAGTAATCAGTGATCGTATTCTCAATAATCCTAACACGGAACACAGAGTGTCCGACTTAAGTCGAATGATAGCAGAATAATATGTTCGTACTGTCACGGATTGACCTCCTCAGACATTTTACGACCATCTAGTTATTGGACGAGATGTCTCCTCGAATGATGATTATACGGATACGTACCAGTTTTATAACCTCCATATTTTTATCACATTTGCCTTGATGAAGTGCTTTAGTAAAAAATAAAAAAAAAATGGGATTCATCTGTTGAATACTAAGTTTATTTCTTAATTTAAATAAAACACATAACATTGGTAATAAAGACGTAATAGTAGTCTTACTTTCACCTTACAAAGATTACCTGCACCGACATTCTAATTATAATTGAATGTTAATCTGCATTATGCGAATTCGTATCTTTCATTTATCATTTACATGAATAATATTAAATTGCTAGTAATCTGATTATACAAGAAAAGTTGCGTTTACAATATATGTCTATTAAATTCGGATTACGAAGCGTCGATTAAGAGTTCATCTCAATCATATTTGTTACAATCTCATTATCTCAAACAGTGATTTGATCTAAGTGATTTCATTCGATCGCGATGAAAGATTGTAATCTAAAGTTTCAGTAGATTTATTTGAATATTATGTTATTGAATATTTTACATTACAGCATGATTACAACAGAATCATTTCATTAGGTGTCATTTATGTTATTTGACAGTTGGCATCCCTATTCTCTATCCTACGTGACATTGGCGAAATAATATGTGCTCTTATGGCACAGCTAAAAGCCACAAAATAAAAAATTGAATTGAATTGAAACTTTTCGAAAGTTCGATTGTTTTCTTTTAATTTAACATTCGAATTTTAAGATTTGCAATAGTAGAATGTATGGAGTAAGTGTAGTTATGGCTTTACTGTGATAAAACGAGTAATATGTAATTTAAAAGTTATAACTTTATAGTCATTGAGATTAACGACGTCTTTCATGTTCCTATTAAAAATGGGTTCAAGAGCATATTGTAATGACATTCTAAGAAACAGATCTTAGTGTATTACCGACGTACTTATGATTTTTTATGGGTCTTTTTTGTCATGATCCATGATTACAATCAAGGAAAAGATGTAGGTATATGTTTTGCCTTGTATCGCTTTGACGTCTTTGAATTGACGTATTTTTGTGTGACGTAGGAATGATATTTTTAACCGACTTAAAATAGAAGGTTTTTAAATTGCTGGAAGACTCTTTTTTTTGTTTAAAAGGTTATTTTCTTCGTTTCATTATATTGTAAAAATATTTTCCGCTATGCGATTTACTTTAAAAGTTGGTTATTTTTTAATATTATCTACTGCTAGAATTGATGTACATAATAAATACTACATAGGTATATGAAGTTTAAAAACAAAACATGTATGTAATCTTTGTAAAATTCATTCAAAGTATTTTTTTGTTTCTATTCTAAAATCGTTACTTAAAACAAACCGACAATTATAAAAAAAAGATTGAATCCATTTCTAGTATGGCATAAATTCTACTAAGTAATTGAGTTTTATTATTTTACTAGGCACGGGCGTAGCCAGGATTTTGTTTCGGGGGGGGTTCATTAATATGAAACTTTTTTTCTTTTTCTCTCTAGTTTTCTTGCCCCAATCGAGTAAAGTACCTACATATTTACTGATAAAAAATTAACAACGTCAATTTATACTTTCAAGTATCCAGAGGCGACCAGATTTCTTTTCAAATTTTTAAAATAAGATTATATGTTCTAAAAAATATTTTTTGTAAAGTTATTTTTATTTCTCTAGCCGCGCTAATGCCATAATGGCCACGCGAAGCACTGTTTTTGGAGTTACATTAAAAATAATACAGGCAGAGTTCCAGATGTTCTGACATTTTTATTGGAAATTTCCTCCTCTTCTTTTCTAAATATTAGTTTAATAATGTTGAAATATCCTAAACATAATTGTTAATTTGTGATGAATCTATACAACCTCTATTGTATCTATTTACTAATATGCTTTTTATGGTTTTGTCACTTTTAAATATTTTTAATTCTTTGTCATTGCGTAAATAAATTGTTTCTTCTCGTGTACATTATTATTTCTTGGTCTCTTGTATAATTAATTTCAATAATTAATATATAAAATACTGCTTTTTTTCATATGAACCGGCGGTAGATAAAAAAAATGTAAACTGACGATTCATAAGAGCTCCACAGTCAACTTGAATAAAAAATATTTTGAATTTAATTGAATTTTATAGTACAGTATTTTACAGTTTTACAGAATTTTACAGTACGGCTTCCGTCAGGGTCGC
>DVXP01002329.1:0-12941 GCA_018235645.1 Junonia grisea | reverse complement strand
GAATATCCAAGGACGCGGACATATTAATAATAGTCATAGCATGAATCGCTGTAAGTATAAAATCATTTATCAAAAGGTTTAAGCTTTGTACCAAAGGTAGTTTGCGGTACTCATGGGACTTGCGACTTAGTACCTTCCCAATTTCTCTTAGGGGAACATACTAATACTGTGACCGGGTTTTAGTGAGTACAATCTCACATAACCCGACTTCCCCCCAAGAGTCAGGTATGTATAAAGATTTACCCTGCGTCAACAAAAAAAAATACTATGACCAGTTTAGGGAGGTTCTTTAAACTACAACAAAAGGTCACAACGGAAGGTAAGGTATTGTACTTGTATGTTACGTAGTCGTTGATTTTGAGTCGAAACTTAAAAATTATCTGTCTCAATCAAAATTAGAATCGAAACCAAAAAAACATATTTGTCATACTACGAGACAAAAGAGGAGGGGGGGAGCCTTGGCGTATACTACGGATAGTCACCTATGAAGAGAAGGAATCGAGTCACCCTCTTTACGGCTGGACGGCACATTAAAAACTTTAAGCAAAATATTATACCTATATGAGCCTTGTCATGAGGCACAACTTTTATACTTTTAAAAGTCTCTAAAACGAATTTCCTTCTCAATTGGCCCGTTTAAAGAACAAAGCCACATGAAATAAGTGCAAGATGAAATGTTCGTAATGTTAACAAGACGTAATCTTCCAAACGGTGATAAAAGCTACAATGAGGTCATTTCACCAGGGCTGGTAGATGTTTGGTCTGAATTGCTTAAGGGGAAATAATATCACTTAAAATTACATTTAATTATAAAAAATATGCAGTTATCTACGTGTAAGCAGTCATGTATTAAACTTATGTAACAATAAAGTCATTAATATACAGATAATGTTTGAAATACTGTTCGTTTGAAGACAAATTCAGATAACCTTGAAATTCTTAGAATGCCTGTTTTAGGGTTATCCTAGTACTATTTATTGTACCTAATTGCGAAAATTTTAGAAGATGGATGGATGCAAGGATGTGAAAAAATATTTTTACCCCCGATCCAAAAAGAAGAGGGGTGTTATAAGTTTGTCTGGTGTTTATTTGTCTGTGGCACTAATTTCTTGACCGACGTGTGAAATTTTAAAGTTTTATACCCTTATCTGAATAACAGATAATGCTACAACTAATTGAGATAGAGGAGATCCAGTACTATTATAGGGTAAGTCCAGAAGGGAATAAAATACAGCCACTGTTCATTATACATGCCTCTATTGCAGTTCTCTACCATATTACACCATATTATATCCCGATATCGCTATGTCCTCTATCTTGACATCAACAACCGTCACTAGGCAACCACCCAATCGTGTATTCCAAATAGTTCCGCTAACAGTAGATAAATTATTTAAAACGAGTATTATGAGATATTCACCCCTCATGAGTATCTTCCTCATGCTGCGTCTCTGCGTGGTGCAGTTCCAGCGACGGTTCCTGAACTGATGGGCGCACTCCGTGGCTCCCAACGTGACTCCTCGGCTGATCTCCTTCAGCAGACCCGTCTCGTTCCTGCAGATCTGTGCGAGGCGGCCGCGCGTGCGACGGTTCTTCTTGCAGACCATGCGAGGGTCCAGGATCACTGCGCTGCCAGACGCCCTGGATGGAAATTATTTGAAATTGTAGTATATTGGTATTATTGTTAGAAATAATTTTAACGGTACGGTTAATTTTTTAATATAAATACTTAGGTATTCTATAAAAATAAGGGATAAAAGAACCATCGCTTATAGATATGAATGGTTACGATATTTGCAAGTGCGTTGCTTAATATCAAAAGTTTCTTAAGCAAAACTTTTGCACTATTCCCAAAGTACTCTACTTTGTTACTTTGTTTGTTGTTAAGCTGATTGTGAGTTTAAATTATCCAAACCATTTGTTGAGTACCTATTGCTAATAAGGTATAATTTAAATATTCATTTTTATTATAATTTTTTTTTATCCAGGTATAAATAAATTTTTATCAAAGCAATAATTAAAATTGAGTAAATTTTACCAGTGGGTAAATAATTTTAAATCTCAAAATCAACTAGCCAATAGTGAATGAAATTTATTTTCGTTTTTGTTTATTGTTTACTTTCGGTTCCGGCACGAGAAGTGGGCGAAATTTCCTGAGTAAGCGATTCGAAGAATATAAATTCTTCAACAATTCTGAATTCGTTAATATAAATTTTCATACAACGAGACAGTTCCCATAAACGTACGTAGTACAAACTTCGTTACGACAACACTTTTTAATAAATACCACAAATAATCAAGTCACGAAAATTCGATTTATTAATAAGATTAAATACAACACTTCAAGCACCCACACGTCGTCAATTTCAAAATCAGAACGTTCCTAATTACAGAAACGGTCGTAAAAACCGTCTTACTACAAGTAGTGTTTTACTCCGAACCGGTAAATATCGATTTACGATCCGCCACGGAGATCGACGAGAGACGAGCGCCAGGTCGCGCCGAGTGATCAACTGTTTACTCAATAAGAGTTCATTGTCAGACCATCGAGTGCGAAGCTAGTTCAAATAAATTTAGACGTGTCTGAAGACTTTACCGGGAAACTAGTATCGATACTGATCGATTGCATTACATTCGTTTTGATCTTACGATTCGATAGACGTCCGATTAGAATTGAATTCATCTTAGATTGTCGTTACGGAATTGGTTTGTATCGTTACAGAAAATAGTATCGATGTGAATATATTCTTACAATGCCAATGGTATTTTTAACTTTAGATATATGAGCTTCTTTGTTAACTAAAATACGTAAAAAAAACTGAGCAATAGTACGAATTTTAATACCTAGAGTTGTAAATATCAAGTATAAAACGTCGCACATACTCGTAATTCAAATTTAAAAAGTCATTATTAATTACTTCCAAGTGCGAATAATTTATTTTATCGCCACCGATCTAAATTACTTCACATTTTATAAATTGACGATTTTACATAATTTTCTGATGAAAGTAAAATCGCAGTAGGTGACCGTTTTACCGAAAACGTAAACTTTCTAAAAGTAATAAGTATTAATGAACCTTCTTAAAATTAGTTAAGTTAATCTTAAATCACAATATTTATAAAGGTTACACAAGATTCCGTAGTAAGGTTAAAAGTGGTCATCATTATAACACCTTTATTTAAGTAAATCACAATAAGCATTTTTTAATAATAATTATATATTTCAGCAAAAAAAATTTTTACGTCTCCATTTTGTTTGTAGTTGTTTTCTAGTTAAAAATCTAGTTCTTCGAGGAAATAAGATCGATTTATCCTGATCCAAATAGTATATTTTTGCCCGCTAGGATGTTAACCATATGTTTCTTATCTTATATCATGTTAAATTGATCATTATTAATCTTTACATCACGAAAGAAAATCTTAATACACCTTAATAACTGCAATCACCACGGGAATAATTTAATACGAGCAATTAATTTATTACGACACGTTCGTTTAATTATAAATATGTTATGATTTGAATTTAATTTTAAATTATTATCCTATTATATAAAACTGAAAGATGTCATGTAAATAACATTACATTATAATAATAATGTAATTTTAAGGTGTTATATATTATTAGGGTATAACGCCTTGGAATTATTTTGCGGTAAAACTTAGCTGTAGCATAATATGCTGTACATTACAAAAAAATGGTGTGAAGTAGCTGGTGCAGCCATGCAGTTGATCAGTAAAGAGCTGGATGCTTTCCCAATTTTTCCTTTCAGCGATGATCACTAATATCAAATAAACCTTCTATTATTTTTGTATTAGATAGGCCATCTAATATATTAAAAGTTATAGGCTATAAAACATTACACTACGACCAACGGAAGTGGAGCATAACCATAAATGTCAACAATCTACCTGACGTTCTGAAACACGGAAGAACCCGTGATATATATCTAGTATTATACCTAGAACGCGAATATAAAACTTTTAATCATCATCACAGGTGAATCAGGTTGTTTTCACCTGAACCACTCATTACCGAAACAGCTGAAGAATTTACATAAAAAAATATTTCGATCGTATATTATAAACAACTAGTGATCGACCTTGCGTTTTTACTACAACAGTAAAATTCTACAACAGTAAAAGTCAGAAGGCGTATAAGTTACGATCCGCTCCAGAACTGCAAGGCCCACAAATGATTTTATTAACCCCATACGTTGAAGATGTTTACGCGGTTATAACAAATTTCATCATCGGCATTCTGTAGGAGTTTTTCAATACAACGTAATATCGAATGTTACAGTTAGTTTACAATTTACGCGAGTTACATTAGCAATGTTAAGTTTGAATGACAGTTTTAAGAAAGTAGGGACAATTAGAGATGATACAAATTGTGATTTTAATAAAAGGAAAATTGTAGTAAGTTTACATAATATAGATTACTTATTGTGCGACAGCGAAATAAAATTATTGCCACTAAATCAACTTAATGTTAAGTATGAGGACGCATGTACGGAGCATGAGAGACACGGAGCATCTCCAAAACCAAATAAACAAACTATAGGATTCAACAGCTTACTTAATCCGTAATACAATATAATAAAAATCGTACAAGTTTTGAAATCAAGCAACAGAATCGCATTAATTTAAGAATCTCTAACAGATACGGTACGATTCCCGGAGAATCATTACCAGCGCTTACATTAGTTGAATCAATCGCGGCCGAGTGGCGGGTGAATGCGCGCGCGCTGACACCTAGCGACGTCCGTCTCGCTGAGATACGCACCGTTCAAAATACGATTGTGACTCGATCGAGTCAAGATTTCTGAATTGTTCGATGCTTTTTATGGTAGTAGTTTTGTATGCACAATAATTTAATTTACCATTCGATTAAATGCTTTTTTTTCGTCTCGTTTGCGCTGGCTTTATTTGTAATGATTGTCGTTTTTAGTTATTTTGTTTTTTTGTTTTTAGTTATTTTGTTTGTTTTAATGTGTAATTATGGGTTTTGCAAATTAATTTACCTAGAATACAGCCTTTAAATATCTGGCATAATGTACCTATTATTAAATGCTACCATAACTTTTAAGAAGTTTGCTCCGCTAGTTCGCATATGAAAAATTATCTCCCTCTATTACATTAGTACCCATAGAAAATATAAAAACAACTTTAATTAAACTTACGGACACATCAATAAATTAAAAAATCCTATTTTTATAAATGCTTTTTCAATTGAGAAAATAGGTATAGGTAACTTTTTTACGCATGACTAAGAACATCGTCATATATACTTATGAAGCGATATCCAGAGAGAGTGGAATCAATAATATGTATCCTTTAGCACATTGTATGCTAAATGAGTCAGTACGTTCGTCACTTATTTGCCATAATTATTGTCACACGTATCCAAGCTACAGTTACGAAATACGTCAATGAGCAGTTTCGGTTTATTTTGGCTTCAATTTAAGTGTATCTTACTCACAGGATAGTTTCAGTGAACTAAGAAAATGGTATCAGAAATTTTGACACGATTTTGGACCTTATTTTCACGCATGTAAAACATATAATCGTTCGGATGTAAATGTAATGGAATATTGCCAAATCAGTGACAAACCTCTGTCTATCCAGACGAATAAATTAACTGTGATAAGTTGTATGTCAATTAATTATTCTTCAAAGCACCATCTGGTGAGAAAGTCGGCTAAGCGCAGCGAGGAAGTAGCCTAACGATGGACACGCGAATATTATAATGATTACTAGTTTTTTATGTTCCCAAATAATCTTAGCACGATCGCACATGTTGTAACATGTTTTAATGCTGAGTAAATGGTTCCGATTCACATCAGCTATTTGATTAATTAAAACAACCTAATAAACGTCCAATTTTATTATTTCGCTTCTTAAGATTTCTTTCTCAAAGGTAATTTTTTGTGCTGTTAGTATCGTTTGTAGTTTTTCTGTATATTTTAATTCTGATATAAAATCATGTGTAGGTTGATTGGTATTTTCTTAGTTATTTTCCAAATTATGTTATTTATTTCATCTTACTAATTTATCATTCGCAATAATTTCGTTTGATAAGAGTGTCGTAAACTGAAATTGTCTTTCATAATTTCCCAATAAATTTGAGAAATATGAGCAATTTTCTGAAAATATGAATCTGAAACTGGGTTGAATATAATGGTAGATTTATTTCTCAAAATACTGAAAGGAATTCGTATCCAACATGTATACCTTATAAATGTGCTTCATCTATATACGTAGCAAATAAAGTCGACATTGTTGGGTTTCCCGGAATATTTTGCTTTCACTGCGTTCTTATGACATCAGACCGAGCCGTGACCTACGACAACAATACTTGGCAAGCTCTGCCCAGTTTTATTAGACCACACCGATGTATTTACAGGCACTAATTACTCCGCGATTTATTTAGCCCACTTTCATTTCTTGGTCTCGTTACGCGCTTTAAGGTTGGCCGATTTTCATGATGCTTCTTGAAACTGGTGTTGGCATTTGCAATCTCACGTCTGTCTGTGACGAATGGATTAACTATAGATATTATCAAAGGATGACATTTCTTAGATATATTCCTGCTTTTAAAATGTAGGTGGTAAACGGTTTTGGCGAAGACAAAGTTGTAGACGAAAATAATGTGTGAACACATGAGGATTAGGGTTTACAATATTTCTCTTTAAAATTGAGAACTTGATCATTACTGTGGTCGAATAATTTTTAGATTATCAGCTATTCAAATAGAGCTTTCTTAAAACTTTATAACGCGAGAGTCATTTTTCAAACGTATGTTTTCTAAAAGACAAAAATAATTATTAGTCGCTTGATTCCTTGATTCCTGAGCGACATTGAACACTATTCTAACTGTTAGATTAAGCTAAGAAAATTATAGATAACTCATATATACTTTTAATACCGATTCTACGATTATTTTCACAATCTAGCAAAAAAATCACTCAAATATTATTCCCAAAAACTACTAAAAATGCCCATCTAAAATCTATCTCCTCCGAATCAAACCAACAGATAAACCAAAGAAAGTGTCTGAATACAACTTAATCGTCCCGTTAATACAGATCCTACTGATATCCTCACGATCTAGCAACAAAAAATGACAGACATTATTGCTTCCAAAACTAAAAATCCTCATCCAAAATCTTTTCACAATCAAACCAAGTTGAACTAGTTCACTTAGCACCGATAGTGCGATGGCCTGTCGCGCTCGGCGGCCGGCGCATATTTGTGCTGCGTTTAGCGTGCCCTCGCTAACTTACGTGTCGCTCTGATACGGAGTACCAAAGACTAAATGGTTGAAAAGAAGTAAACCAAAATGAAGACAGCCACTTCTTTTTGGAAAAGGAGAATAATATCTAGGTAAAAATGTATATTAGCGACATATTTTTGCTTAGTGCCTCAGGAACTGACTTGATGACGTTCTTTTTGATGAAGTGAATTAGAACTTCACCAACTTTTCTCTGTTGCTTGACTGACTAAGAAGGAGGGTAATGTTTTCGCGTTTATGTACATTAAGGCCTAAGATTTATATTCTTCCTCAGAGTGTGATAAACTTTGGAACGTCAAAAAAATAACAAGACGCATGTCATACAATTTATGAGGATGAGAAGAAATTAAATAGAACGAAGTATGAGCAACTTCGCTCTCGTTTTCTTCTTGTTATTGGACAGACTTGGAAGAAGTCAGTCAGTCAGGTTTTTCGTGCATATATAGGTATTTTACATTGTGACTTGTTGCTGATTTTATATTGTCACGATATTCGTTTTCTTCCCTAGAATGTCATGTTATATGTGCCGTCAGCAAAACATGGCTAATGTAAGGTGATATAATATTACTTATGAAGAGTTATTTTTGTTAAAACGGATTATCTAAAAGAGACTAAAATACATATTTAAAAAGTGATTTTGTAATATGATGTAAAAACACAAATTCAACTCAAATTCTAATGTAAAATAGTTTCAAGCAACTTGTCGCGTCTTCTCTCATAATCTGTACGCATTCAATGGACAGACCGCGTCATTGTGCGTAGCTTCAGCAATTACCGCGCGGACCCATTTTATATGTACGTAAACCTTGGCGTTAAAACGATTTATTGTAATATTCCTATTGAATTGAATTAGTATACAACTAAAATAGAACACTGGAATTATACATTTTTATGTAGGTATGTATTAAAGATAGACATCAAATTCATCAATTTGTGTGAAGATCGGTGTGAATATATTTTCCCTTTGAGTTCTTAAAAAATAATTATTTTTTTAAGCATTTTCAAATTATCTCAGCAAGTGATCATTTAGGTCAGTGTTTTTGTACTTTTGGCAAGGGCAGATCGCAGTAATGTATGTTAGGTTCCTGAGATTTTTATCAAAACCATAATCAAAATGAGTCAACGTAACTTATAACAAACATGGCGCTATGGTATTATTAATAAGTATGTTCAAATAACATTTAACTGTAGCATTTAGAGCATGAATGCATGTAACAGTATATTTACATCCCATAACATTTTCGAAAGCGTAAAAACGTCAACAATAGACGAGCAAGTTAGACCCAATTTTAAATATTCTAACAAACACGAACCATGAACATCTATGATGCGACCACTAAAACCCTGCGACAACATTGCTCATCGGCACATACACTTTTAAAAGTGTTTGCTCTCGTACAGTGACAGAACTATCTAGTCTGACGATTGCAGGCTGTTGACAAACCCACCCTACAACTTTATTTGGACACGTGATATGACACTTATTGTTTATGTAATAAGGGTGTTCATAGCTAGTTTTAGATGTATAAGAATCTGGTTTGTTGGTAATGGTAATGATGTTTACAGTTAAGTCGTCATGTAGTCGCTAATCGTGTCGAAGTCGCGAGTTAGCGCCTCGCCCGGTGTCCGCAAACAGTCTCATTCATTGTCACCCGCTGAATGAGAACCAATCTGTCCTGATGGCTGTGTACACGTTTGGTCTCACGACTGACGCGCGGGGGTGGTCATACAACTCATACAGCGCAATTAGTTTACATTTTACAGAGACCGACTTGTAATATTCACATTGGAATTTTAAAATAAAAATACACAAGATAAGCATGTTTTTTCTTAGGGTTTAATAGTTAAAATATTCTGTATTAATTAGAAGTTGTAATCTATTGATATGATAGGTACAAATACTATGCGTAATTGTTTTCCTATAACATTTATTCTATTACTAGATAATGGAAAACTTTTCTCTCCTGTTAAGGAAAAGGTTATGAGCTTAATTCACTACAATGAATTGCGGATTGACAATGTACATGTGTCAGAATTTTTCCAAAACATAAAGATACATTGTTTTCCTTCACGACATAACATGGCTGGCAGGACTGCAGGAAAGTGATCCTGCAGCCTCTCCGTTTCTGTGCTGATGGCGGCCATCGCAGGGGTTTTTAGTAAGTGCAACCTCACATAAACCGACCTCCCCCCAGGAATCGAGTATCTATGAAAATTTTCCTTGCGCTTACAATACTAAAAGCTCAGACTTGAATGAACATCGGTATTAACTGCTAAGCTATCTCATCTTTTATATCTTACACCATATTGTAAATGGACTTCTTTACACACCTACAAAAAACACTCTAGAAAAATCTCATAGCCCATAAATATATAAAACTAATAGATTAACATATGTTGAAATACCGTAATAATTAATGGTTAAACTGGATTTAATTATCCGCCTCTGCATCGATACAGAAATGGTGCAAGTAATAAAATTTTAATGCCCATCCACATTTCAAACTGTCCCAGAAATACCGGATTGTTAACAGCGTTATGTTGGTACATTAGTTTATGACTTTATTGCATTATCAACACCAAAACATAATACCAACATGGCGTTGGAACATTTTTACCAATAACTTAAATAGGCAGAAGTAATTGGTTGATTTTTTTAAGGAATTCGGTTCTTATATAATAACTAATAAAATTATAGAAGTAGCTTAGCAGAGAGTGTCATATTTCATTCACTCCTTTAGTAATTCCTTGCTGACAAATCAGCGGCTCCTGTGATTTATAACAATAAAATACAGTTAGCAATAAGCAGTGTGTTTTGTTGTGTGAGTAGAGAAAGCAAAACTCTTTACGAAAACAGGCGTTGTCTACAATACAACATGGTTTTAAACATTTAATAAAAAAAAATCGTTTATTAAGGAGAAATCATCACAACCTTATAATATTAAACCATTATACGTAGATACATTGCATTAATTTAAAAAGTATTTCGAGCCCACGTTATCAATGTATGTTATTAGAGCAAAGCCAAATATAAGTTTCTAATTAGACAGTAATTATTGAGTTATCTGTCAAGTGTACGATTAGGAAACCGGTGTTGTGACTGCTCTGAGAACAGCGGATGTTGATGTGTTTATTAATTTATGACGTATTAAGGGCTAACTACGAAATTAACCTTGACTTACATAATCGTACTTGTTTTTAAAACACTCGCGAATGCGTGGGATTTTCTGTCTGTGTACTCTGTACCGTTTGACGTTTATTTTTTTCTGTACAGCCGTCTCAATGTCCCAATCTGTTCAGCCGCAAAATGCCACTCTAATTCATTCATTTTTCCGTTTATTTTTGTCGTGACTTTTAAAACGCTACATTAACTTCGTAAATAGTAGATTTAATCAATTATGCAAATACATATTTTACAACATGCATTTAAAACAAAACATAAACATTAACCACTCACAGATAAAAAATACTAAAGACTAAAGAATCGACCGTTTGAAATATACCTTATCTCTCGGAATATTTTATGAGAATTACCGTATAAAAAGGTTGAACTTAAACATGTGATAAAATTAAAAAAAAATGTTTCCAAACACTGTCGCCTTAATAGACCAAATGGCTTTTAATGTTAAATAAATAAATTAATTACCCCATAAATCTTTGAGATGCGGATTCGAGATTCCTCATTAAGGAATCAGATACTTTGTTCAATATAATGGGAATGACGGAATTATTTAAATATTATTGTTTATTAGTGATTATTTGTATGTAAACGTCATGTGTTTTGAATTTTTATCGTACGATTATTATAGAAAATAGAGACATAAAAATTTGTTAAGAATTTATATATCGTTTAGCTAACACCTAATTTATCTAGAATACGTTAATAATAAAACCACGCTTTAATTACGTTAAAGCTTTGACGGCGTATTCATAGTTTGTAGGCAGAATATATATTTTTTGTCGTTACTTTGTAACAGTCATCTATTACAAAGTTACTACCGGCGCGTTTCGTACATAATGCGTATAAAAACCTAATTGGATAGTAGAACCGAGTGCTTAACAATATTTTAACGACATGAAACTTTCATATACGTTACATCATGACGTGTAAGTAATTTAGTTTAAGGAGAATTCTTCGATTAAACGAGTTTACATATTTTTTATAGAAATTACATAATTTAGGCGAACTTTCGATACTTTCTATTAGAATTTATTGTATCAATCAAATAAATGGCCAATCGATTAATATATAATTATATCAGTTCTAGATATAATTTTGTTTGATTAAATCGAGTGCGTATGTTGATCCGCTCTTACACGGATGGATACATTAAAATAAAAATGTAATTAATTAGGTAATCGATGTTTTAGCTCTATATCGAATCGTGGGCGAATGAAATCGATGCGATGCGTACATATATGGTATAACAAACAATGTTTTAATTATAATTTATTCTCTTGGTAAGTGGATTTTAAAAACATTCACAAATATAAGAATAAAATAAATTTGCGTGTAACGAATGAGCGTAACCTATTTAATATTGAAGTATACCTACCTTTTTTATAGGATAGGGGGCAAACGAGCTGACAGATCACCTGATGGTAAGTAAATACTGCCGCCCGTAGACATTTGCAACACCAGAGGATCTACAAAATGCGTTCCCGGCCTATTAAAAGTGATAAATTTTCAAAAGACCAAACTTTGTACTCTGTAACGTTAAAAATAAAAAAAGCAGTAGGTATTACTTACTCTTTTATTTTATTTTTGCGAAATTTGCAAAATTTGAGAAATCTCCCAGAGAAATCCCTGACGAGGAATGGCCGTCATAGCACAGAAACGTATGCTGCGAATCGCTTTTGCGCTGCCCCTCTCGTGCATTGCTACGTTCAGGGCTGGCGGAGGTCGTCTGAGATTTTTTTTTTGTTGATGCAGGGTAAATCTTTATAGATACTCGACTCCTGGGGGGAGGGGATGTCGGGTTATGTGAGATTGTAATCACTAAAAACCCCTGCGATGGATCAGCACGGAAAACGGAGCGGCTACGGGATCGCTTTCGCAGCGCGTACATTTATTCCGCCATCTCTGAGATCTATTTGTTAAAGCTTAAGATTAGTTAAGTTGGTTGTTAAAAACAAAAATCTTTAGCTAACAACTACATCCAGTATACTATACGTTTTTTATAAAAAAATAGCACTTTACATACTGGTAACACGTATCAAGTAAAAAATGTCAGTTAAATTCGAGTCACGCAGTGTGTACGGACATCAGCCACACCCACGTCGTCTGCTGACATCAACTTTTATAGTCAATGGCTTTAATGAAAGGCTTGATTGGTTAAATGATTGAGTCGAGTATTACATCAACTAAATTGAAAATCGTAGAAATCAATCAACTCGCCACGAATTCGATTTTTATAGGTCGCTTTATTTATATCACATATTTTTTATATGTTATCGTATGTCGCAATATCGGCCTGGGGTCTAATTGTGTGTGACGAATTAAAGCGCGTGATTTGCTCAATGTTCTAGAAAATAACGCGTTAACGTGCATTTACACCAGGGCCCGTATTCTGTATGTCACGATACGTAACGTGCCCAAAACGGATGATGTCATATCGTGCTTGTCAAACAATCTTACCATGGCACGTTA